>CASBWL010000020.1:0-227500 GCA_949130495.1 Sambucus nigra | reverse complement strand
TATACTTTACTGGAGGTACCCTCTGTTTTTCATGAATTATTTAAAGTGTTGCGTTATGTTTTATTGTCATTTTATATAATTGCATTTATAATGAGTTATGTAATTGCACGTGTAATGTTATGTATTATTGTGATTTTATAATTATGATATCTATTCTAAAATAGAAAAGTAAATCTATGTTCATCAGTTGATTTTTCACACAAAATTAGATATATGGTATATATACATATGAAAATGATACATGCACATGAATTATGCACCGGGTGCTTTAAATGCTTGTACAGTTGACTAACATGCTAACTATACAAGCATATTAGTCAAGTTTATAAGCATTTAAAGAAATCTTGTGCACATTTCTGATGCTTTTAACAATGAGTAAAATCATAAGAACTCAAAAGTTGAACCTGGTAGAATCGGCGCATATGTGCAACCATGTACTGGGCATGCTTTGAGTGAATCATTGTATTAAAAAAAATATAAGTTTAAATAAATATTGATGTGAAAGTTAATCAAATTGAAATGTGTAGTGTGTGTGTGTGTGTGTGTGTGTGTGTGTGAGAGAGAGAGAGAGAGAGAGAGAGGTTGTGAAGTAGAGGTATAATTATTAGGACATTAGTTATCATTATTTTATATTAAAAGTAGTTTTATGTCATAAAAGTTTCATCGCTAAAAATTATTTTTCATAATTAAAGTGTGGATACTTTATATTCGAATTCAATATAAAAAGAAACACACACCCTTGTAACAAGTTCAATTTTTTCAGTAAAAAAAGAAAAAAAAATATCCCAAACCTAAATATATGTTTTTAGTTTTTGAGATGAGAAGTTCTCTCCCAAACCTATAAATTATCTTCCTTTTATTTAAAATAGTGTAATAATTCAATTATGATTGTTCATGTAATTGTCAAATCCCTATGTATTCAACACTTATACTTACCAAAAATTTACATCATCACGATTGGATACACTTAATGTACACACGCACACTTACTGTACACAAGAACACATAGGCGATGACTTGCATAATTTTACATAATATAATTTGTGGTGATACATGATATATATATCTTAAACCGTGGGCACCCCCACTTTCTAAACCAAGAAAATCCTCCATTGAACTACTTAGTAACAACCATGTTGATATTTGAAATTTAGTAAGTGGTTGTATTAATCCTTAATACATCGACAAATAGTTCATTAAAATATATTCAGTTGAGCATTTTGCTCCCGCATTAGCATTTAGAATTATGTATTGTAAAAGGTATTACTATTAATATATAAACTATTCATTTATTTAGTATATTTCTTGTTGTAACAATTCATTGGTGCATGACATATAGTCAAACAATAATTCTTTATGTACTGCATTTTTCTCCATCGATCATTGTACATCACATATATCGAGTTTGACTCAACATGTGAAAAGTTTCCAAAAAATGGTTCCAAAAACCCTTCGACTTTCGATGCGCATTTATTTAGACTATATTAAATCCCAAACCCTTAAGCGCAAAATGAAAATTTGAATTCTTCACTGTTTGGTTATTTAGGTAAATGAGGATGATGGTTAATGTATATGACCAGTAGCATATGCGGAGTGGAACGAGTGGGGTTAACACCGCACTAGGGGTGTAAGAAGATATTCGAAAATCCGAATTCGTCCGATTTTCGAGTCCAAATTTTGCAGATATTTATCCTAAATATTGGATCTGGACAATGTGTTAAAATATTCAGGAAAATGGATATGGATATGGATATGGATATGGATATGGATAGTATGTGTATCTGACACGGTTAATCCGTATCCGAGGTAGAGTATCCATATTTTCGGATATCCATTTTTTCTGGATATCCGTATCCATGATATATTTAATATTAATTTATTATTAATATTAGTTATATATAACTTTTTATTTGCAATATTTCTTATGTGTAATGTAAAATATAAATATATACTAATATGATATAAAAATGTTAATCATCACTTTTCACTCATTTAAAAAAAATAAAGAAATAATACTTTTAAAAAAATAAAACATAATGAATGGCTTATAGAAAAAAAGAAAAAAAATAATAAACAAAAGAAGAAAAATCGTACAAACTAAACTCATCAAACAAATAAAAAACTAAGTTAACCCCCCTTCTCCCGACGCTGCTTTCTCATTTACCACCTTGTCCCCTCCTTCTACATTTTATAGTGACGACCTCTATCTCTCTCTCTCTCTCTCTCTCTCTCTCTCTATCTATCTATCTATCTATCTATCTATCTATATATCTATCTATCTATCTATCTATCTATCTATCTATCTATCTATCTATCTATCTATCTATCTATCTATCTATCTATCTATCTATCTATCTATCTATCGATTTGTCTATCTATCTATCCATCTATCTATCTATCTATCCATCTATCTATCTATCTATCCATCTATCGATTTGTCTATCTATCTATCTATCTATCTATCTATCTATCTATCTATCTATCTATCTATCTATCTATATATCTATCTATCTATCTATCTATCTATCTATCTATCTATCGCTCAATGTGTGTCACACATAGACAAACTCATATACACATCCACACAATGCAAAAACCACACACGGACCCCTCAATACACATACACATGCACACATAATAATAACACACACATGCACCTAGTAATACACAAAACACACACACACACACAACAAAACCCTGTTTGAGGGTTGTTTTACTTTGCTTCAACAGTACTGTTGAGAGATATGCTCGGTTTGGGAGTTTATATTTATATTATGTGTGAATAATTTTACTCAATATGTGTTTATAATTTACTCAGTGTGTGTAGATAATTTTTTTATTATGTCTAGATAATTTCACTCAATGTTTTCTTGCCTCTTTATTATTATTGGAAGTTAGGGCTTGATATTTCTAAGTTGTTGATAATGAAGTGGTAAATGAATTTATCGAATCTAAATTATTGATGCTAAATAGTTAGGACTCGAATTTTTTTTCACATGTTTAAAGAGGCATGTAAAAAATGAATCAATTAGTTAGGGCTTAATATTTATAAGGCCCTGATTTTAATATGGTAGATAAATTTGTTGTTATTAAATTGATGATTAAAAAATTATAGGACAATATGTCAGAAGAGGAAAGTCATACAAATATTTTCGCAAATTCATCATCCCCACCAAGTAGTGAGAAACAAGGTGTTAGTGATAGTTCTCAAGGGGCAAAACAATCAAACAAGAAACGAATGTGTGAGGAATAAAATCATTTAACTCGTGAGGTGCATCCAAATAATACCGTCAAGGCCATTTCTATTTATTATAAGAGACAGTTCGATGTTGTAATCTTGAAAACGACATCTCGTTAACATAATCATTAAAAATCACGTAAAAGAAGGTCAAGGATGGTGGTGACATTCGATAAAAAATTCTCGGCAATGTCAAGTCACCCACTGAGGCAATTTTGTTTAGCAATCATAGGTTTGACTGGATATGGAGAGAATTTTATTTGCTCAAATCGTTGCACGACATGATTATCCATTTCTTATGGTTGACTATGAGTAATTCAGGTGTTGGATTTCTTATTATTTCCCCACATAAAAATTTTGTTCAAGGGCCACAGTGAAAAATGATTTAAAAGAAAGATTCAAAGTTAATAAAGAAACACTACAAAGCATTTGAAAATCTTTCTTCAAGAGTTAGCCTCACCACTGACATGTGGACTAATAAGCTTCAAGACACTGGTTGTTATTGTTTATCACGTCACTCCATTTATGATGAATGGAATTTGCATAAAAATATAATAAGCTTTTGTTGAATCCAATGTGCATACGACATTGAGAATCTAGTCGAGTGGGTGAAGGCTAGAATCTTGGAGTGGAACACTGAGAAGAAGCTAATAACCATAGTGGTTAATAATGCTATCTATAATAAGCTAATGGTTGATCATATAAAATAGTGGTTGGATGGTAAGAAATCTTTTCAAAAAAAGGGTGACATGTTTCACATCCGATGCATCGCGCATGTAATTAATATAATTGTGAATAATGGGTTTAAATTAATTGATCGCTTCATTAAAAGAATTAGAAATAGGGTCAATTATGTTGGATCATAACTTGCAAGAGGTCACACATGGAATGTAGCATTACGACAAACCCAATTGAATTAAAAACAATAATGTGAAATTATACTGTTAAACTAGATGGATTGATTATCTAATACTTGAGAGTGCTACATAAGTGAGGGAGACATTTGAGCAATTAGAAAAATTGGATAGTGAATACAAGTGGCTTCCAAGTGAATATGATTTGGAACACGATAAAATTATTTGTGAATGTTAGAAAATGTTAATGACATGACAAATTGTCTTTCGGGAACAAAATATCCAATGAAGAACTATTACTTTAATTATGTGTGCCAAATTAATTACTAGTTGATACAATGGCAACAAAGTTATAAGGGCAACATTTTTGACATTGCCCTTAGTATCTAAGTTACATACTGTATGGCGTATCTCATTACTTTGTATCACCTCATCACAATTATTCATGACATCTCAAAGATCTGAATATCTAGTAACTCCAACGTGCAACACTACATTTTCAATGTGCATCACGTTCGTCTTCATCGTGGTTCACTACTCCACTTAATGATGGCATAATTTATGTTTGTAGTTCGAAATTTATTTATAATTATATTGGGAGTTATTTTATTTTTTATTTAATTTAAAGACTAGGCTGTTTTGAACTTAAAAATTATATTTTTTTTGCCAGCTTCGTTCTAACGAGATGATAATCTCGTTCGAACAAATGAGCTTACTCGTTTGAAGTCTCGTCAGAAGGTCTATATTAAATGAGTATCGAGTGAGGGCATATTTTTGAGTCATTAGGAGGTCGTTTGAATCCCAATCAAATGAGAACGACTTATTACTCGAACGAGACTTGATTTCATTCTAACGGAGATCTAATCTCGTTCGAACGAGCATCAAACTTGTTCCAACAACTGTTGTCACCTCGATTTTTGTGTTTTCCTATAAATACCTACTTCATATAGGTTATCACAAGACGTTTACACATACAATTTCTATAGACATGCTGCATAAAGTCTTATCTTTTTAAAAGGCATAACAACGTTTGATTCACACACATCACCTCCATATATAGTTGTGAATCCACTTTGAAACCCTCACGTTATCACTACCCGAGTTTCATCTTATGGAGAAGGCATATCCACTATTGTACTTGTGATTCTTTCGGGGATTATTGCTGAAGGAAGACGATGGTCACCTATGGGAGATTCGTCAAAATGATGTAGATTCATTTATAAGATTTGTAAGTTGCAATTTGTAAATTTTATAAAGTGAATAAGATTAGGTTTCGCCAGAAAGGGATTTTTCTTGAAATTTGTCTTCTATGTTTTGAATTCATGTTTAACTATTCTACGCAATAATCACATAGATGATTGGTCTAGCGTAAAAGGAATTAAAAATTAGTGTGGGTTGTCATATGATTTTAAGAAGTTAACGCCATTAGGTCATAGCACACTCTCAAATTGGTATCAGAGCCTATTAAATAACTTTACCATGAAATTATTTTTCCGTAAAATTTTCTGTGATATCAATTTTCTAGAAAAAAAATACATTTTGAAAAAGCTGAGTTCTAATGGATAACTCATGTAATAGGATGCCAATTTTTTATTGATCTAATTATGCCTACTAGAAAGCTATAATGAGATCAACGTTTAAAGAAATTAATGAAACATTTTTGGTAGTTTATAAAAGAATGTGGACACCATCCACTATCACAGTTGGTAATAATATCAATCCTAAACATGCCTCGGTTTGGAATGAAGAAGAATTTAAATGGAGTAATATTAGCTCTCGTGGTCTAGTGTTATTTTTGGAGCCATCACCCCTAACGAGTTCCGTCGCATAATGACGTGGATCACGTCTAAAGAAGCATGGGATACCCTCCAGCTGACTCATGAGGGTACCAATGTTGTTAGAGGTTTTAAGTTGTAAAATCTTACCACTCAATTTAAAACATTTAAAATGATTGATTCTGAGTCTTTTGATGAGTTTTATGCAAAATTGTCTAATATTGTCAACTCATGTTTCAACTTAGGTGAGAAAATTAACTAATCTCGTGTAGTTAAAAAGATTTTAAGATAACACCCTACCCGATTTATCCCAAACGTCACTGTGCTTAATTATTTAGGGATCTTAGATACACATAGGTTAGAAGAACTCGTATGATACCTTCAAATTTATGAAATTGACATGTTCCCAAAATCTATTAAACCAAAAGATAAGGGGATTGCTCTTAAGGCCCAGTCTGGAAAGAGAGAGGAGGTGTCTTTTGATTTCGAGTACGATATTGACCTAGATGATTTAGCCCTCTTCGTAAGAAATAAAAACAAAACTCAAGCTTAAAAATAATGGTTCATCTAAAGATGAAAAGAGATTTCAGAAATATAAAATGGGTAAGGAATTTAAAAAAGGTAAAAAAGACATTCGAAAAAGAGAGGAGGAGAAATGTTACGAGTGTGATGAGAGAGGTCACAAAGATTATGAGTGTCCTACTAGGCATAAGCATCAAGGCAAAGGAAAAGTTGACTTAAATGTCACCCTTAATGATAACAAGGTTGATTCATTGAGTTCAGGAGAAAATCACCGTATGAATGTAAATTCACCACATTCATGGCTAGTCATATGAGTACGTCTAGTGCACATCACAAGGATGAGGATTCTCTTCATAGGGACACCTCGATAGAGAGATCGATGTGACTGAGGGTGAGTATGCAGTTAGTCAGAGTGAGAGTGACCTGTAACGCGTGTACGTCGAGTTATATGCTGAGTCTTTTAAGATAAAAAAACAAAATAAATGGTTGGTAACTAGAATCCTAGTGCTAGAGAAGGAATTAGGAGAGACAAAATGGAGAGATTCCTCCATGAGAGAGTCTTTGGGAAAGAGGGAAAGAGTTTTTGAGAAAGATAGAGGGGATTTGACCAAACAAGTGGCTAGTCTTATGAGTGAGCTCCTTGCATCTGTGGAGACTTGTAATAAACTTAAAGCCCTTGTATCCCAACTCGAGAAGGATATCGAGCAAGCCCGGGAGGTCAAAATAACAATCAATAACACATCTAATAAGATTGGAAAAGATATTCATCGGCACCGCATTAGGGTTTGGTGAGATGCGATGAATAGGTTTTGACGATCCATCCACTTTACAGGCCGCATAGGAATCAATTCCCAAATTCGTAGTAAATCCTTACGGCCATCAACCAAAACCATAAAGAAAAGTTTAACCTAGAAAAGAAAACCAAGGAAGGCCTTAAAATGTCTATTTTTGCACCTACTGCAAGAGAAGAGCCACCTTAGAGAGTTTTTCTATAGTTTAGGTCGAACTCAACGTACACATACTCCATCGTACCTATTTAGCAATTTTTCTAGCCTCAGAGAGTAGGTTGAGTGTCTAGTCGCCACTTCTCACAGTTTTATGGAAGATTTTCGACATATGTCTTTGTCTTTAGTGGATACTTCCAACATCCCGACTAGAGTTAACAACGGCAAGGGTAAACAAAAGTTTACCGCTTCTTGGGTGCTTAAGAGCGAAGAGAAAGCCCTTGTTGTTCTTTTTGCTCTTTAAGGATCATAATACATCCAATTTATATTTTGATAATGGTTTCACCAACCACATGACAAGTGACTTCTCATTTTTTGCCTCCCTTGTGGATAGCGAGGATGATAATGTCACCTTCATAGATGGGAGTAAGTCTAGCATAATTGGATGTGGTAGAGTAAAGATACTTGGTTTTCCTAAACTAGATGATGTTTTTTACGTCAAAGGGTTGAAAGCAAACCTTAATAGCTTTATCCATCTGTGTGACATAAACTTTGATGCAAAGTTTGACTGGAACGAGTGTAATCTTTTTTATCAAGATGGTAAACTCTTATTGCAAGGGGTGAGGACATATGATAACAGTTATGGGATTGTGACCAAGTCCTCCTTAATGTGTAATAATGCCACAATCTCATTGATGTATTTGTAGCATCAACATTTAGGTCACGTCAACTTTATAGATTTGGAGAGATTAGCTAAGAAAGACCTAGTACGTGTCTTACCGTTACTTGGAAAGCCAACTTCCACGATTTGTGATCCTTTCCGGTAGGGAAAACAAGTCTGGAGTCCCCATCAGAAGTTGAATTCCATTACCACCACAAATGTTCTTGAGTTGATATATATGGATCTAATGGGTCCTACTCACACTGAGATTCTCATTTGTAAGAGGTATATACTTGTGATGATAGATGATTTCTCTCGTTACTCCATAGTTGGATTCCTGAAAGAGAAATTCGATGATGTAGAATTTCTTATGACAAAATGTCCTGTCCTATAAAATCAACATGGTGTCACCATTAATGGGATGGGTAGTGACAATGACACAAGATTTAAAGTTGTAAGCATCGATAGATACTGTGATAGCATTGGAATTAAACCTAAATTTTTGGTCGTACATACTTAACAAAATGGGATTGTTGAGAGGAAGAATAGGACGATTCAAGAGATGGCCAGATCCATAATCCTCGATCGCAGTGTGCCTCGATAATTTTGAGTAGAGGCGGTGAGCACCATATCCCACACGGTTAATTGGGTATATCTTTGTCAACTTACACTTTAAACTCCTTATGAAATGTGGAGAGGAAAGAAACCCAACCTTTTGTATTTTCGTGTATTTTGGAGTAAATGCTACATCCTGAGGGATATAGATCCATTAGAAATGTTTGACTCCTAGAGAGATGTGGGAATTCTCATAGGATATTCATCAATGAGTATAACATATTGGGGTTTTAACTTGAGTAGCTCTAAGGTTATGGAATCAATAAATGTCATTGTTAAAAATGACGAGCCTCTGACGTTTTTTATTCTAAACCTTTGTGTGAGGATGATGCACCCCTTGGTGACGTTCCCATAATTCCTCATACATCTAGGGTGAACCCTATTTCTATTTTAAGGGACACACCGTCTTAGGTTCATAAGATTCATGACCCCTCGATGATACTTGGTGATCCTACATTAGGTCTCAAGACTCATGATTAGCTTGAGAAACACGTCCATAGTCGAGCCCAAGAACATCAAAAAATCACTCAAAGATGAACACTGGAAATCTGCTCTGCAAGATGAGTTGCTTTAGTTTAGAAAGAATGATGTCTGGGAAATTTTCCCTCGACCTAGTGAGATAATTATGATTAGTACCAAATGGATCTTCAAGAATAATATGGATGAGAATGGTACCATTATCCATAATAAGGCTAGGTTGGTCTCTTAAGGCTACACACAGATTGAGGGTGTAGACTTTAAGGAGACATTTGCTCTTATGACGTGGCTTGAGTCCGTCCGCTTACTACTCGCCATCGCACCCCATGCTTGGTATGAAAGTCTTACTTCCTATCTCTTATCTCATGGCTTCAGGGGGGGGGTGATAAGACGTTGTTTGTGAGGAGTGAAAAAAGTGTTATTTTGGTTGCCCCAAGTCTATGGGGATGACATAGTATTTTGATCCATGTCCCTCCATGCTTACAACTTTGAGGAGAAGATGAAGAGTGAGTTCGAGATGAGTATAAATGGTGAGATTAAGTTCTTCATTGGTCTCCAGGTTTGTCAGCTAGACGTTGGGATATTCATCTCCCAATCCAAATATGTAAGATGCCTCTTAACAAAGTTTGGTTTAGACTCTGCTAAGCACTCACGCACCCCCATGAGTACCTCGACTAAGCTTAGTAAATACACTTTAGGTAAGGACATAAAGAAAAACTTGTATCGGATTATGATAGGTAGTCTTCTATACTTGACTACAAGTCATTTCGATAGAGCCTTTAGTGTTGGAGTATGTGCACATTATCAAGCATCCCCGGAGGAGTCACATTTTCTTGCGCTTAAATGTATGATCAAGTATGTGAGTGGGACTCTCTTATACGGCATTTGGTATTTCTTTGATACTGATGACCGTTTATCCTCCTATTCGGATGTCGTTTGGACTGAGGATGTAGATGGATGTAAGAACACTTCAAGTGGGTGTTTCTACTTTGGGAATGCTCTTGTCTCTTGGTTGAGCAACAAGAAGAACTCCATCTCTTTGTCCACTGCGGAGGCTTTGTACATCACCACTGAGAGTTGTTGCACTCAACTCTTGTGGATGAAGAAAATATTGTTCGCAACTCTTGTTGCACCATGACTATTTCATGAAATAATACGAGCGCGATACATATATCCTGAAATCCAGTCTAGCATTCCTGCATGATTTTTAATACAAGAACTTCCTTTGTGAACCGTTTGAAGTCTAGTAGGGCTGGAATCGAGAATAGTAGACTTATTATTTAATAGTTGTCACAACTTTTTCCTATATTGGAATTTGAAATACAAACATCACTAACATGCCATATGGTGTGTTGACAAACACGTGTTGGAGGTGGGTCATACTTGGGGGTGATACTTTTGGACAACACAAGAAATTGATACGTGGTCGTGTTTGATTTTTTTACATGAAGTTGTATCGTGTCGTGTCAAAATTATTAGTCATATTATCGTAAAGTGTTATGCTATTCCTGTTTTTAATCATGTAATCTTGTATTATTGTGTTTAATTAGGTGTAAATATTGTGACGTATTTGATACGACTTGTTCAAGTAAAAAAAATACGAAATCTTGTCGTACTGCGTTCTTGTCTAAATGGTGCTCATCGTGTCGTGTTAAGGCAAATCATGACCTATGAACATGAATTACCATCCCTAGTCGTTGACAGGCATTTCACCTCGGGCAAAGTTTTAGAATCCTATAATAATATAATTTTATAAAACGAAAGTGCAATTTATTTAGAAAAATTACAAAAGTTCTCACTGAAAACATAGACTACATGATAATGTTGTTTATTAAAACTTTAAAGCAATATATTTTAATCTAATATTGTTTTTGACCAAAATTAAAGAAACACGTATAGAAAAAGGCTGTGTTTTTGAAGAAACAGTTCAACATGTCTTTATTGAGAAACTTTGAACATGAAACTTTTAATATTAATTTGAATTTTATAAATTATTATTAAAAACTAAACTATATTTAGGACTCCTTACCAAAATATTTTAATCTACGAATGAAATTTCCCACAAATTATTTGTATTATGGTTAGAGCCACGTATTGTTATAGGTAAAGTTACCCAAGGAAAAAATAATTGCTCATAAATTATTGAAAAAAAGGGTTATGATAGTTTTATCTAATTTTGTGTGAAAAAGCAATTGATTTAAATACATTTTCTTTTCTATTTTAGAATTGATACCATAATTATAAAATGACAATAAAACATAAGGTCACACATGCAATGTATGTCGAATTATACATGCATCTCATCGGTAGCAGTGCTTCATGTTTGACCCACTTTTGATGAAAGTTAAATAGATTTTAGTTTGAATACACTAATCGATCCAATTTTTCAATTACTTCAAGATATCGTTTTTTTCCATCAACTTTGCTTAATGCTATTGCTACACGTATACTACACATGTGCACTAGATGATAATTATAAAGAGGGTTATTTATGGGAGAATATATTGAATACAATTGCTGTACGGATGATGTGGTATAACACGCTTACATAGTTTTAAAGATTCAAATTTTAGTCGTCTAACAAGGTTCAATCTCAAAAAGTACTTTTTTTGTAGTGTTAGGATCATCAATCTCCAAATATTTTTGGCTAGAAGAGCTACTTTGAAGACCCTAAAGCCTCTAAGGCCCATTCTTTCTTTTGATTGAGTATAGATAAACCAATTTAAATATTTATTGACAAGATTTGGAAAGAAAATGTTTCAAATTTCTTGTAAAAAAATTCTTAATTGATCATTATTTTTTGACATTATCGTTTCTAAGACACGAGGCCCTCAATGTTGCTTTGGTCAAGTACAAAATCACGTTAAAAATGGCAGTTGTTTAAAGCTTCTAATATGGGATACAGAGGACAAAAATCATCCCATATCTTGTTTATTACAATTAAAAAACTGATATCACTTCTGTTTGAATTTTTTCTCTGATAGTTCAATAAAAAAAAAAGAAAAAAAGTAATATGTGGAAAGGCCTACAATTTGTAAGGAACAAACAGATTTTGTACAAGAATAGAAGTGATATCAAACATGAGATGTTGAAGTTGATTCAAACAAAAGAAGCCAACTGGAACATTGAGAAGAAAACAAGTCAACATAAGAAATATGAAATAACTGAAAATGGAATTAACGCAATTATCAACAATTAAAGAATATACATATATAAAAAACTCTAAAAAATGGTTACCAACACATATGACTAGGGGTAACAATTTTAAAACAATACACAACATAATAACAACTGACACAAAATTAACCCAAAATTAACGCATTATGATGTATTTGTATCAAGATTTTTGCCATGACGTGTGTCAGGTTTGTATCAAATTTACGACCCCTATAAGTCGTGTTATTCGTGTTTTCAATTATTTTTTGTACAATTGTTTCTAATCGGGTGAAAAAATTATTGATCGTGTTAGCCATGTCGCTTCATCTTTTAAATGAATTTTATTTGTGTCAAGAAAAAAATAAATGCATGTTGTATTCATGTTTTAATGGTTCTTGTCAAATCGTGTCACACGTCCCAAAAATATGTATGCCATATAGAAGACCTGTGTTGTTTGCATTTAGCAAAGGGTTATGGCACTTCAAAATATCCCTATAGTATCACAAATTTCTAAACACTACGTAAACAGATTCTACTTCCTACCACCAGTAAATAGGTACCCACATGATCAAAGCGTATTTAAGCCTTTAATTTTAAATCAACCTAGTGTTGTCTTCTCTCTAACATTCTCCTTCTCTCTCCAACCCTAGAAAATTCTAACCCCAAACAACCCATCTCCAACACATTCATTGTTTGTTGCCTCTGTTTGCTCTCTCTCTCTCTCTCTCTCTCTCTCTCTCTCTATCTCTATCTCTCTCTCTCTTATATACATGTAATAAATGTTCACGACATCTTTACAAATAGGATCTATTAGAGAAAAAAAAAATCTATGAAACATGGAGCAAAAAAAGATCGTAGGATCTATTGGACCAAACATACTTAGTAAACGGGAATAATGGGTAAAAACCCTTTTTAATGGTGGTTTGATCTTTCTTCTTATTCATTTATTTTTGCGTTGGTTTGGGGTTTTGTGAGAGAGAAATGGAGGTTTGATGGTGTCATCAAGCAAAAAGAGAGGGGCTGGTAATGGCAGAGGGTGGGGGTCGTCGTGTTGTTGTTGTTAGGGTTAGGTTATGGGTAGCGTTCGAGTTATGGTTTGAATTCTTATGGTGTTCAAATAATATTTACCAAGGACTGAGGTGGGGCCATGGCCCCTTGTGAAATCTGATTTTTTCCCCACAAATACAGTGTTCTAAAGAAATATAGAGAGCTAAATGTTTATATCTTAGATTGAGGGTAAAATTTGTAATATTAAAAACATTATATTTTAATTTCTGTGCACAAAACTTAAAATGGGTCTAAACTTTCGTCTAAATTTTTTGAACTATAGCCTGTTTTATTCTCTATTTCTCGCCCTCTTTCCATTCTTTTAACTTACATTTCTTTCATTTTTTTTAAAACTATTTATCTTTTATCTTCTTATCTCTCTCTTCTTGAAGTTGTTTTACTAGATATTGGGCAGCAAACAAAAGCCATGAGAAGTGAATCTGAGGTACCCACCCACATATATAAATAAACATTTGTTCCTTGATTAAGATTGCATGTTATTTTGTAACTTTATTTGGGTCAATGTTGTGAACTTGTGCCCTAACTTAATGAAGTGTTTGGGTGATTCACTCTCATTATTATTTTTATGAACTATTTATCGTGCCTTCATTTATTTTAGATAAAATCTTGCGTGTTCTATTTTTTTTCAATATAAATTATATGAGTGGTAGTTATGCCCGAAATTATAGTTTATAAATCATATTATCTCTTTTAGTTCTATTATTTATATTGTTTTGTGTTAGGTTGCACCCTCTCTTTTCTTTGTGTTATATATTTAAGGGATTATTGAAGTTTAAAAGTAATTGAGAAATTACTTGGGTGAATATAATTGTTAAAAAAATTGTAATATATTTTCCCCCTAAGTCGAAATCCTGGATCGCCAGTTCCTCGAGTAAAATATGGAGAGGGTGCTAAATGTCTCAGACCCGTGACTAATAAAAGAAGTAAAATAAAGCAAGGAAACTAGCAACCCTTTATCCTAATAAACCAAATCCTAATATTTATCTAAAATAGAATCAACCCTATGAAGGATGGCCGAAACTCCCAGGAGAGAAAATAGATTAAAACCAAAATAAATGAGTAAATAAAGGATTAAGATATATAAATAGATCAAAAATAGCCCTAATAATCAGACTTCAATCTCTCCTCCCAATTGGAAAAAGCTTTCCCCTAAGCTTAGAGTGGGATGCCTTCAGTGTCCAGTGGCATCACAATGCGGTTGGCAATTATATTTGTAGATCTTCACCTTCAATGATAAAAACCTGACGGTTCTTCTTTGCCTAACATTTGGTTGATTTTTGACCGAAACCACTGCATTCGTAAAATTTACAGACATTTTATGGGGGAGCTTGAGTTGTAGTAGTGGTTGGGTGACAAGACGGTGGTGTTTGATCCCTTAACACAACTCAAGTTCCGTTTGATATAGTTGTAAGCTAGCTTGGTAAGTTAAGCACGAAGAGATTTTTCATTGATTGCACGAGCTTGCCAGAAGGTAGTGTAGTTTGCTTCTAGAAGATTCTGTAGTGATCCACCTGAATTGGCCTCGGGAGAGGCCTCCCTACAGGGTTTGCCAAATTTCCACTGTTCTTGTTGCCAGGATGTTGTTGTACACCCTGAAGATGATGTCCAATTTTTTGCTATGAACTCTCGTTCAGGCTTGTCTCAGAGCATAGAAGTTGGAATTGTTCATTGTATTCTTTAATGGACGTAGAACCCTGCTACGCACATCAAAGACATGCAAACATATCTCTCTCCTAAGATTCAGGAATAAATGTGGTTTATGTCAAGGCTTTCATTTTGGGCCATGTGCGGATTGGAGACAAATTATTGAGTTCCCTAGAGATCATTACACAAGATTTAAGCAAATCCCTCCAATTTGGCTGAACCCAACTTAACGCACTTATAACCAGAAATATTTGTGTAATAAAAAACTCTTAATTGAGTCCATCCAATTAATGAATTTATTAGGATCCACACATCCATTAAACATAGTCACATTGACCCTAATATCACCTTAGCTCTTTCTAAGATATATTATTCCCATCCAACCCTTCATCATTGAAGTCACCTTCAACATCCTTTTCATTAATAAGGTCATTATCCAATTCAGTGGGTCCCAAAGCACAAGGTTTTTGGGTCACATTATCAATGTTTAAAAAGGCGCGAGACGAAGCTGTAAGCCCCCCCCCCCCCCCCCCCCCAAGGAAAAAAAGGAGAAATATAATATAAAAAGTCTAATAAATTTACTCAAAAATAATTTAGCACAATAAATAATGCAAAAGGTCCATAATCATTAAATCAAAGCAATCAACAAAATATAAAGTGCATCGTCATTATAACATAACCTACTAAGTCTGAGATAATGTTTCATCATAAAAACATAAAAAAAAAACAATTTACTAAAACAATAATGGGTCATGCGTATCCAATGACTTTAATAGTGGATCTAATCCATCATCCTCCCTACTATCACCCTCATCGCTAAGAGGATCTTTCATGAAACCATATTCATATTTAATGGTCGCCATCATCCAAGTCAACATCCACAAATTCTTCTTCTCCATCCCCCAGGTGCCCCTTTCCTTTATCTATAAGATAATTGAGTGTATAACTTTTTAAAATACGTCTCTCATGTTAAAGAAAAGAAAAAAAATTCACGCCAACTCTTTGTTGAAGCGTCAAATTATGAATTCTTCTTCTTTCTTTCTCGTCCCCCTCGTGTACATTCACACCGAATAATCTCCCCTCCCTCCGTTGCATCATCCATCACTCCTGAGGCATCTGTCACCACTAGGGGGTGGACACGGGTCAGACTTGTGCGGGACCAGCCAGGTTCAGGCAGGGATTATAAAATTTTGAGTTATCCTAAGCCAGCCCAAGCCCGAATAGGGACTCATTGTCTAATCCTAGGCTCGCCCAAATTTGGAAGTTGTTGGCCTAGGCCCGAACACATTTTCTTATTCTTTTTATCTACCCAAATTTTATTGTTTATCAAATTTATGACCTGCTTTAAAACAACTAATGAGCTTGGAGTAATTAAAAATGTTAATTATATGCAACGGTGGCAAAAAATGACTTGTTTTAAAATATCTAAAGAACTTTGAATAGTGGCACAATAGACCTGTTTTAAATTTTAAACAAAAAATATGTTTTAAAAATATGTAGCAGTGGCACAATATGACCTGTTTTAAAGTATGCAACAGTGGTGGCACAAAATGACATGTTTTAAAATATGACATACGACCTCTTAAAAATATTTTTAAAACAGTGGCACAATATGCAACAGTGGCTGATCCAAACACATAAAGTCCATAATTCTAAAAAAGTCTCCAAAACAAGTCTTACAAAAGTTTCCAAACACAACCAATACCATCCAAACACATAAAGTCCACAATTCTAACAAATTCTATAAAAGAAATACGCATAAACAATCTCTTCTTTGCACAAATTCTTCCACATTAGGCCAACCACATCCAATAACAGCCTTGTACCTGAAAAAATGAAAAAAAATTCAGTACATAAATGTCATTGTCAACTGCATAAAAAAGTAGAGCTACTAACCGAAATAAACCCATCCAATAAGCTAGAGGTCTTCTTCATCGTCCGTAGTACCAACATCACCAGAAATTGAATCTTCATCTTCATTTAACATTATTGATTTTCCTATACAATAATTTGTTATGAATATATATTAATTTTGTTAGATGAGATTGAAACCTAATTAATAAAAACAGAAATAACTAAAATAGTAAATGCAGAACTAATTAAAACAACAATAATAAATTACCACTTCTGTCTCTTGCTTTCATCCAATCTTGAAAACATATCAAAGCTTCTACCATGTTTGAATGCAAAAACCTTCAAAAACGGCTTAACACACGACGTCCTGTGCTAAAGGCTGATTCAGGCGCAACAGATGAGACTGGAATAAATAAGATATCACGGGCCATAGTGACAAGGTATCTACGTATCTTTGGGAAGAAGCACGCCAACACTCCAAAATATCTAACTCATTATTAATATCAAAACTTGTCTCTTCCAAATAAAGATCAAGCTGAGACTTATCTGTATGGAACTTACACCTTGTACCATGAAAAGAATCATAATCCTCAAACCCTTCACTTTCACCGCCGACACTATAACTAGACATCCGACTAGGCATAGAATGGTTAGGTGACGATTGCTGCATGTGCTCATTAAACAAACTATAAAGAGTGCTAACAATTGAATTAACATGATATTCAGCCCCACTAGGGCTGCTACCATACATGTTAGTGTAGCAATAGTCCACAAATTTGACTCACCACCGAGACAAACGTCGAATGAGAATCATCATCATGCCCCGCAACCCACTCATCATCTGAAGGTAGATGATCAATAACCAAAGGGGCTTCATCTTCCTTAAGTGCCTTATTTCTAAAAAACTTCGTCTCTAACTTCTTGTTGTACATTATATACACCCATGATTTTAGCGGCTTCGTTGGCAAGCGGTTTATTTTCTTTATATAGAGCTATATAATTTTTGCAAATAATAATTTTTTAGTCATTAAATATTAAACTTGTGTGACAACATTTATTTAAGTATTTTCAACAAACAGAGACCTGATTAAATGTGCTCCAGTTGCGTTCACATACCGAGGCAGAGAACGTAAGATTCAAACCCTTCACTGCAACTAGTTAATTTTGGAGTTCCATATCCAAATTGAATCCACTAATCCGCTAAAACAAGATTAATGACGTGCCAAAAAGATTGTTCATGACGTGAAGATAGCGTCGATGCAATCAGGGGTGTCCCATATGGACACCCCTGTTTGCATCCACATTTTCTTCACGTCTTGAACAACATTTTTGGCACGTCTTTCTTCCTTATCCAATATTCACGTGCTAAACTTTAATGTGGTAGGAAGTTTCAACCCACGACCAAACTTTCCAATTGAACACACCATACTAATAAAAGATGGACTACTGCCCAAATGAAGAGGATGACCATTTTCAAAGAAAAATCCACCAATATCAAGGCACGTATTTTCTCTAGCCTCCCTTTCAGTTGTAGGTTTGGGTTCATCATCACAACCCTCGTTATTAAGGTCAACCACAAACCTATCCATGGGTCTCCTAGTCCCTTTAGCCATACTACTCATACATGAATCATCCTTTGATGGATTGCTTTGACCAGTGTAAAACGCCCCACTCCCAATCCATTCTTCTCTTTTTCTTTGTTCCAAATCTCTTTCAATCAATTTGTTTTTCATATACTCCCCAATTTTCTCCCTCACATCCGGGGGAGCTCTCTCGCATATTTTAATATTGCTTTTGTTCCTGCAAGATGATTTTTCATTCTTTTCACCCCCTTTTACAACCTTGTTGTAATATATGAATTAATAAAGACATACCCCTTCCATTGTCGACCAGAGTATCATATTTCCAAGACGGATCATTTCTTGACATAATTCCACTACAACAAAATATAAATAAAGTTACATTCACATAATTTAGAAAAATAACGAAACTTCTTTTTTAGTCGTTCTTTAATCATTAAACAATGATTAAAAAAATATTTAACCTTCAAATTATATTAGTTTGTTAAAATATATTAAGCTCAGTTTAAAAAAAACATATCAATCTTAGTGCTTATACGAAAAATTATCCTGCTACGTGGACTAATCATGTAGGAACACATGTCATCCACCTGGACATTAATCCAAGCCAGCAAAGGCAAGTTACTAACCAACTGAAGGAATGCCGACCAAGAGGTTAAAGAAGCCCGGCCAACACCAGGAATACCGACCAATAGTGACAACATATCATCAGTAGTTGTATACATTATTAACATTATACAGATGTAAATACCTATGTTTTAAAGATATTCCATCCTTTAATATTCCAACTTTTACACACCCTCAAAGGGCTATGAATACATCGTAAACCCTACATCCAAGGGACATGAGAAAAATAAGACAAGAGGCAATTGAACAAGCCCAAGGCAATACACAACAGTGGACGTATGATTTTCTCTCAGCTGGACCACTTTAAAAATTCTTTGGCCCTTTTATTCATTTTTATCTTTGATCAATTAATTAGGCCAGTCTAGTTTTTTACATCAACATATTGGCGCCGTCTGTGGGAACGTATTTTTAATCGTTCTCATTAATTCAAACACCTAAATGACTGATATTCCTAAATCAAGTCTCAGGAACGATGGCATTCCGCCTGCCCGTTCTACCCCACCAACAGCAAATGAATTAACTGGAGTTATGGCCAGTCTTGCAAGATGCCAAGAGGCTATACAGGACACTATCAGGCAACTCGCACAAACTCTTCAATCAAGAGCACCTTCTCTGTTTGCCCGTGGAAATATGCCGCCACCACCACCACCAAGAGGTGTTAGTAGATAATGGTAGCTCGGCAGAGATCATGTTTTATCCTTATTTCAGTAGCTTGAACTTTAAGCTCAGCTAGTTAGAGCCCTATCATCAATGAATAATAGGTTTCATAAGAGAGAAAGTCTTCCCTTTGGGAACCATTAAGATGGAAGTAATGATTGGTACATGGCCGCCAGCCGAACAGAGAAAATCCATTTCTTCGTAATGGATAGAAATGTCCATTCAACGTACAATATAATTATGGGAAGAGTTGGGATGAAGAAGTTTGAGGCAGTGCCATCAACTGTTCATCAATGCTTGAAGTTGCCGACCAACTTTGGTGTAGGAGTCGTGAAAGGTGATCAAAAAGTAGCTCGGGAATTCTACTATTTATATGCCGAGCAGGAAGAGCTGGAAAAAACAAAGAGGAAAATCACCTCGTACCAAGTGGATACCTCTGAACCTGATGAAGAATCCAAAGTTGAAACCTGAGATACAAGGGAGGAAACGGATCTGGTAAAGGGTCAGATTATAAAAGAAACAAAAAGCATTGTGTTGGATGATGAAAAATCAGAGCACACTACTCAAGTTGGAACAACGCTAGATCTTGTTCTTAAACAGGAACTAGTGAGCTTCCTTAGAGAAAACATGTGTTCGCTTGGAGTCACGAAGATATGCCAGGAATTGATCCTAACTTCCTTTGCCATGAGCTCAATGATAATAAAGAAATCAGGCCAGTAAAGCAAAGGCAAAGAGTGTTCAGCCCCGAGAAGAACCAGTCAATACATGAGGAAGTTGGAAAGCTTCAGAAAGTAACCTTCATTGATGAGGTGAAATATCCAGATTGGTTGGCCAATGTAGTGATGGTCAAGAAGAAAAATAACAAGTGGAGGATGTGCGGAGACTTCACAGATCTTAACAAAGCATGCCCAAACGATCACTTTCCTTTGCCCCGAATAAATGAACTTGTGGACGCTACCTCAGGATATGAGTTGCTCAGTTTTATGGATGCTTATTCTTATTATAATTAGATCAAAATGAAGCCTGGAGACAGGGAAAACAGTTCTTTCATCACTCCCCAAGGAACTTACTGTTATAATGTTATGCATTTTTGTTTAAAAAATGTAGGTACTACGTATCAAAGACTAGTGAACAAGGTCTTTGAGGATCAAATAGGCAAAAACATGGAAGTGTACATGGATGATATGATTTTACAAAGAGAAAAAAAGCGTCTGACCATATCGCCGACCTCAGCAAGACTTTTGATCAACTTGAGAAGCATCAGATGAGACCAAATACCTCTTTGGAGTACTAGAAGGAATGTTCCTCGGGTACATAGTAAATCAGAGGGTAATTGAAGCAAACCCGGACAAGATTAGGGCATTACATGATATGCAATCCTCGACTTGCAAGAAGGATGTGCAAAGGCTAACCGAGTGAGTAGTAACTCTGAATAAGTTCATGTCCCGAGCTATAGATAGGTGCCTACCATTTTTCAAAATACTCAGAAAGAGTTTTGAGTGGAACGAAGAATGTGAGAAAGCTTTTCTAGAGTTAAAGAAGTATTTGCGGTCACCTCCACTGCTTTCCCGACCAATTATAGGGGAAAAATTATACTTGTACATAGTTGTTTTTGAATCAGCCGTAAGCTCTGATTTGATCAGAGAGGGGAATGGAGTTCAAAAGCCTATTTACTACACTAGTAAAGCATTTCGAGGAGCAGTAGTCAAGTACCCTCGCTTAGAAAAGTTAGCACCGGCGTTGATTGAAGCATATAGACGCATGAAGCCCTTTTTTCAAGCCCATATGACAATAGTATACACTCATATGCCACTAAGGCAAGCTTTACACAAGCCAAAGAAGTCTGGCAGATTAATGTATTATGCAGTGGAATTGGGGGAGTATGATATTATCTTATGAACCAATTTCTTCTCTAAAAGGCCAAGCAGTAGCAGATTTCATAGCTGAATTCACTTACCCCGAGGTTCCCGAGCAAAAAAATCAGTAGGCCGAGCAAGGATCAGGAGAAAATAAAGTTACCGAGAGTCAAGCTCTAGAGGAACTTTTACCAAAAGAGGCCGTTGCTGACCTACCAGATTCCTCTTCCCGAACAAAGGAGATGTTAAATAAGTGTTAGGAAGTAATGAGAAAAACATTCCACTATGGGATTTTGATAGACCAAGCATTTGGTGACGATCTCTCCATATGGAACTTGTGTGTTAATGGATCATCTTGTGCAGCAAGTAGTGGAGAAGGTATCATATTTAACACTCCTGATAATATTGATATTGAATATGCCCTGAGATTTCAATTCCAAGCCTCAAATAATGAAGCAGAATAAGAAGCTCTCATTACGGGCTTAAGTCCAGACCAATCACTGAATGCCGAGAAAGTTATGGCACATAGTGATTCCCAGTTGGTATTAAATCAAATCTTGAGCTTGTATGGAGCTAAAGGTGAATTAACAGTCAGATACTTGCCCAAAGCAATGGAGGTAATAGAAAAATTACCAGCTATTCGGACGAACAGAATTCCAAGAATGGAAAACGCCCGAGCCAATGCTCTTGCTCAGCTAGATTCAGCTACGAGAGTTGAACTCCGATGAACTATTTCTATTGAGATTTTGGCCAATAGGAGAATAGATAATGATTTGATGATCAATTTTATCGCTGTTGACATGGGGCCATCATGGATGGATCCCATTAGAGCATATATTGAAGAAGGAACCTTGCTAGCAGATATGGTTAAAGACAAAAAGTTAAAGTATAAAGCTACTAGATAGTGTTAGATAAAGGAATTTTGTACAGGAGAAGATTGATAGTCAATTTGCAGCGTTGCGTTCATTCAGCAGAGGTTCCATACCTAATTCAAGAAGTACATGAAGGATCTTGTGGAGCTCACGTAGCAGGAAGAACACTTCTGCAGTGAATAAGTGCGGAAGGATACTATTGGCCAACGATGCGATCGGATTGCACAGCTTTTGCTAAAAAGTGTGATAAGTGCCAAAGGTATTCCATCATTCGTAAGACCCCACAAGCTGCTCTCACCCCAATCACTTCTCTTTGGCCATTTTCCATGAGGGGAATAGACTTGGTCGAGACATTGTCGACCACCATAGGAAGATTCAAGTACTCGGTTGTTGCAGTGAACTACTTTACAAAGTGGGTGGAGACAGAGCCATTGATAGACATGCCTTATGATAAGGTCTACCAATTCATTTGGAAGAACATCATTTGTAGATGTGGGTTGCCTTATGCCTTCATCACCGACCATGGAACGTAGTTTGATAACGAGGAATTCGCAATTTATTGTGCTCAGTTCAACATCCAAAAATTACACTCTGCTCCAGGCCACCCTCAGAGTAATGGGTAAACTGAAGTTACAAATAGAACTCTACTAAATGGGTTGAAGAAAAGGCTTGATGATGCAAAGGATAACTAGAGCAACGAGCTACACTCTATTTTATGGGCGTACTGAACAACCCCGAGGACTGCAACTGGAGAATCCCAATACATGTTAGCATTTGGGACTGAAGCAGTCATACCTGCTGAGTTGGGTCTTCTATCCCATAGAGTTTTAAATTTTAACTTTCCTGTGAGTGATCTAATGCGAAGGTTAGATTTGGATATGCTTGAAGAAGTGCGAGAAGATGCTGCTTTAATCAATGCAGCTTACCAGCAGCGAACAAATCGGTTTTATAATAAAAGGATGAAGCCGACCAACTTAAATGAGGGAGATTATATGCTGAACAAGGTGCTCCAGAAAAATAATAAACTGAAGGCATATTAGCATGGGTCCTATCGTATTTCAGCAGTTATTCGACCTGGAACTTACCGAATTGAGACTTTGGAAGGGGAGAAAATATTACCAGTGATGTAATCAATTGTGCTCAGTTCAATATCAATTTTTAGTATCAATAAAATTATCTTTCCCCTAATTTTTGTTTTTCCAAATTTTTTGGGAGTACTAGTGATATGCACTACCCAATTGTATATTGAATACGCTTAAAAGTTGCCAAAAAACTTCAAAATGTTGCTTAGCACACACAATAAGTTACTCGGCACAGGCAATAAGTTACTCGGCACAAGCAAAACTTAATCGGCAACATACCAAATAGGTTATTACGAACTCAAGATGGTCAACAAGTATAAGGATAAAACAAGATCTTTATCCTACTGGGAAAAGTGCAGGAAGAACGTTGCAAAGATTCCTCAAGAGGAATGTAGGCACATATTCAACATACGCCTGGTCACACTACTGGTAACTAATACAGAAAACCTAAGCATTTAGGTGTGTTAGTAAAACCTTTGGAGACACATGGGTAACTAACTCTAAATTTAGATTCTAATCTAAGTACGCTAGTAGAACTCATGTATTCGTTGGTAATTGATACTAAATTTAGATTTTAATCTAAGTGTGTCAATAGGACTAATGAAAAAGAAGAATTCATTCAGAGATCAACAAGATAAGTTAATTAAATGCGTTTTCATTCATTTGAATAATGATTACATAACTGTGTTTACAAAAAACATACAGGACATTATTCTAAAGGGCGTTTACCCCCAGTTTTGGAAACTGGATCCATGCCAACCGGAGGATCATCTAAAGTCTAAGGGGAATGGATAAAATTAAAGTATTGAAGCATTCTCCTATTGCTGCTATTTGGATGGTCTAGCAAATGAGGAGGTTGGACGATTTCCAGTTCGTCCTGTACCCCATAGTCTCCCAGATATTTAGAAATCAGGGCCTGGGGAATTGTATTAGCAGGAACCCAGTTAACATCCGGTCTAAATGGAGGATCTAGTTAACCACCCAGGATCATACCATTTCTAGAAAGGACTATTTTTCTCAACCTTTAACATTGTCAGCCAATTGGTCCAACCCTATTTATAGCCTTCATTCTGGGCCTGTTTAAATCTAGCATCAAAATGCCTCGAAGTTCATTATACCCTTCCATCCAGATCTATCTAGGTTGCTTGTGAAACTGGAAGGTTAGCCTCTCAACTTGGTGATGTAATTTCTTCAGCACTCCATCCTTAGCTTGAAGCTGAGAAGACTGAGTGGCAACTTGCTCAAAGCATGTTTGAAGCTTCTGGGACATCTCAGCAAGTGCTTGGTTTTTGGCCTTCAGCTGGGCAGCTTGGTTAGCAATAGTTTGTTGAGTCCTAGCCTCATATGTGGTTCCTCGTCCAGGTCTAATTCTTGCTCGGGAAGAAGATAAAGACTTAGTCTTTTTCAGTGCCTCCAATTCCTCCATTAACCTGGCATTTTCAGCCTCCAAGAAAGAATGACCTTTATCGGTAGTAGCAACAGTAGTAGAAGAAGACTTCAAGTCATTTAACTCATTTATTAAATTATTGTTCTCTTCCTCCAACAACTTGGAAATGGCTTTGGCTTCGTCTACTTCACGATTGAGAAAAACTTCCTGTCTTCGAAAGTGAGAAGCAAATTTTTTCAACTTTTGTTTAAAGCCCCAACCTTCACTCAAAGTCTTGTACTTCTTCTCATAACTATCATGCAAAAGAGACTTGGCCTCCTTATGCTCCTCCTGCAGATCTTCAATCATTTCGTAGTAGGCAACATTATTGGCCACAGCCTGATCAAGAAGGCATTTCACATGAAGATAGGCTTCCTTGGCTTGCTTAGACACACCTTCCTCGACCAACTTCAGTAGATCTTCCTCAGTCATAGACAAATGACTAGCTTTTAAAAGCTCGTTGCATCTCTTGAGTAGCTCGAAGTCAGTAGAGGAGAAGTATTCCAGTTTATCCATGTACTATCACAAGCAAGAAGAATATCTCATCAACAACAGAGTATAAAGTATGGAGAAAACACAAGCAAAAGAGAAAGAAGATTTCTTTTCATTAATAAACCGTTAAGTACAAATACATCAGTAAAAAGAAAAGAAAAATTACTAGTGCAGAAGAAAATAAAAATAAAAACTGCTCAGACAGATCTACACCTTCATGTCTGGCGTAGATTCATCAAAAGTAGAAGCAGGATCAGGCAGAGGCAAATGGATATCAGATAGAGGACCAGAAGAGTCAACAGTTTGGTGGTGGTCGACAGAATAACATCATCAGAGATTCACTTGAACCCCATCATCTTCAATCTCCTCATTCATGTTAGGAGGAGCTCTTGGATCATGTCTGAGGAAGAGTTCATAATCTTGAGTGGTGCCGACCTCCACAAGGGCTGCTGACCAACCATCTTTGAAGCATTTCTTCTTCGCAAATTCAATTTGCCAAGAAACAGCGCCAGTGGCTTTGTCCCAGCCCTTGTTGAAGCCAGCCTCCTTGGCCTTAGCCCTTTTGGCCCTCTCAATAATAAATAGAGCCTTATCAGCGTCCAAATCCTTCTGTAGCTTGGAGGTTTTAGCTTTTTCAGTATCCAAGTGTTTCTGCAGATTAGCAACTTGGCCCCGAGCAGCCACTGCATCTTCTTCTACAACTCTTTTTTTCCTCCCATTTCTTCTGCTCATTGGTCAGTGCTTGTTGGGAATCAAGCAATGACTTCTTAAGCTCATCAAAAGATTTTTCAACCTCCTGAGAAGAAGAACGCAAAGCATCATCCTTATCTAGCATGTTGTTGAAGTCAACAAGAAATTGCAAAAAGAAAACAAGTCAAGTTAATATCATAAATATCAAACAAAGAGATATGCAAAAGAAATTACCTGAGTTAGGCTTTAAGCAGCCCTTTTAGAATTTTTTTATCCGGGCAGTGCAGTTGCAGCACCCCTATGGTCTGGCAAAGTACCGGACTTTATTAATTGTCTGGCCAAATCAGGGCCAAGAGCCACTGGTGATCCATAAAGAGAGAAATCAACCAACTCTTGTTGGTCGGTGTTGGTTGAAGACCCTTCTTCCAGCCTAGAAGGGACTCCTCTTTTCAGCCTCTTAAGCTGGCTTTCATTAGCTTTCTCAGCAGGGGGCTTCTTCCTAACATCCCCCTTATTGGATGGGGGATTCTTCCTAAGGTCCTCCTTATTGGATGGGGGCTTCTTCACAACATCCTCTTTATTTTTGGCTCCATCAGTGGCTTGTTTGAAGGAGCCAATAGCAGCTATATCACCCAAGATATTGGGAAACTTCCTCTTCCCCATGGCAGCAGCAAGAGGTAGGTCTGAATCTAAAGAAGAAGAAACAACAATAGGTTCACTGCCAGATGCAGTGGCAGAGGATGTGGAGATAGGGTCTTGGTCAAGGTTGATTAAGGGAGAGGGTGCAGCTACAATTGGATGAGCAACAAAGGAGGTGATGGTTTTTCTATGTTGCAACAAGTATGAAGCTGATCTAGTATGCTCTTGCCTAACTTTTTGATGAATACCCCAGATGAACTTCAACTCTCTAAGGTTGGTATCACTCTCCTCGGGACACTTTCTCTTTCAATCAACTGCAAATTAAAAGTCAACAAAGTATACATCAGTATTAGCAGTTAGCATAATATGCAAAGAAAGACAAGTAAACAATGCAACCTATCGCATTGCCACTTGGTGGGCACTTAGGCCCCTGATACTTAGCTTTCCCAGTCAAAGGAGCACATTGCCAATTTTTAACAATTACTCCATGTTCGAAGTAATCTCTATTGGAGTCAGGAAGGTTAACTATTAGGGCTCATTTGGTTCGAGGTTTGGAAAGGGAATGGGAATTCATAATTCCAGGAATTCTAAGTTCCTTGAATCTTCAATTCCTTTCCATTGTTTGGTTCAAGCAGGAATTCTTTTTTCCCGCCATCTAAAATCCCTTCTATATAAACTGTTAAAAAGGTATTAAATATGTACTATTTTTTTGAAAAAGTTTAAAAGAACGTGTTTTGTTACACTTTTATTTAAATATAAATAGTTTTTAGTAACTTTTTTTTAATTCTTTACAAAAAAATAAAGTTGTAAAAAAACAGTTTTTAAATAAAAACAAAAAAAAGTTTTTGAATAACTTTTTTTATTAATCTTTCCTGAAAAATAAAGTTGTAAAAAACGTTTTTTTTTCCGTTTTTTTCCTTAAGCAAAAAAACAATTTTTTTTGTTGTAAAAAAACAGTTTTTTGAATGTTTTTATATTTCTAATATATAAAAAATAGTTTTTTTAATGTTTTTATTAGAAATATAAAAACATTCAAAAAACTATTTTTGTACAACAACAAAAAAAAATGTTTATATATAAAAACTGTTTAACAAAACACATTTTTTTAATGTTTTAAACAAATAGCACATATTTAAAACATTAAAAAATGTGTTTATTAAACATTAAAAAATGTGTCGATATAAATAAAAATGTGTTCATATATTAACATATTAAACAATTTTTTTTTTTTGCATTTTTTTTTGATGTACAAAAACAGTTTTTTGAATGGCGAAAAAACATTAAAAAAACTGTTTTTTTTATATATTAGAAATATATATTAACATTTTATTTAAAAAAATCACTTTAAAGAAACATTTAAAATATATTTTTACAGTTTTTATCTATAAAACACTGTTAATATATAAAAAAAATGTTTATATATGAAAAATAGTTTTAAAAAACACGTTTTTTAACTTTTTAAAAAAATAGTACATATTTAAAACATTTTTAATAGTTTATATAGAAATTTATTTTTTAACTTTTTTATTTAAAAAAAACAGTTTTAAAAACATTTTAATATTTTTGTAATATTTTTATATATAAAAACTGTTATTAAAGAAAAAATGTTATAGTATAAAAATGTCATTCTTTTTTTATATATAAATGGTGTAAATTATTTTATTTCCTATTAAATGAAGTGAGAGAACATCACTTGAAAATGAGATAATGAATCATTAAATGAAGTGAGAGAACATTTCTTAAAAAACCATGTGATTGGACGACATCAAAACTTGATGTCGTTGAACACATAAAAAAAAAAATTCAAGAAAGAGAGAGTGTGTATGTATATGTGTGTGAGAGAGAGTGTTTGTGTGTGTGAGAGAGATATAGAGAGCAAGTGTGCGAGTGAGAGAGAAAGAGAGTGTGTGTATGTATGTGTGTGCGAGAGAGAGTGTGTATGTGTGTGTGAGAGTGTGTGTGTGTGTGTGTGTGAGAGAGAGAGAGAGAGAAAGTGTACGTATGAGTTTATGTGAAATGGTCTTTTTGTCTCACCACAAAAGTAAGGTAATATGTCCGGGAATATAGGATTACCCCCATTTTAGAGGGGAAAGGAGAATCCAATTTCGTGGGAATTTCAAATTCCAGGAATTCTAAATTCTCCCTTAAATCTCCAACCAAACCTTGTAATTCTAAATGAGGGGAATTCTAAATTCCAGGAATCATAAATTCCCTTTCCAAACCTCGAACCAAACGAGCCCCTAATGCTTTGTTCACAACCCTAGTTTTCAAATAGAAAGTGGTATCACTAGTTACCCACTTATAACAGAACATAATTTTTGGGATACCTAGATGAGTTCCATGGAGTTGGTTTAATCTATATACTCCATTAACTACCTTCCAGGTATTGGGGGCTACTCAAGCTGGAACGATACAAAATACTAACAAAATTTAAGGCAAAAGGGGTTTGGGGGAAAGGTAAACCCACATTCAGCAATAAAAATGGAGGGAAACCAGTGACCCTTAGCTAATGAAAAAAGATCAGCGGGCAAACTAGGATGTTCCAGTTCTACCCATGAAGGAATATTCCATTCATTTCTGAATTCATCAAGAGAAGTAACAGGATAAACCATGATTGATGAAGAAGAAAAGGAGAAAGGAAAAAGATTCTTACAGAATTTAAGGATTCAGCAAGAACTGAAGAACAGAGAGCTATCGCACAAGAGAGAGAGAAATCTTGAAAAGACCCAACGACAGAAAAAACTCAGAAAGTTTGAGGTAAGAGACGATCGTGGCTTTTTTGGCCTTTATAGGCTGCCTCGAAAATTGGAAAGGTAATGATTAAAAGGAAACGTTGATTGAACTGTTGGTGACTAAAGACAGAAAAAGCATATTTATCCAAAAATGATTCACTAAAGTTGTGGATAATTACAAAAATACCATCCACATTATGTACTGATAGTTAAAGTGATTAAATTTACAAGTATGGGAAGTCGGTAACCGATCAAGCTTCAAAATTATTGCCCGAGCAACTTTAAGAGCTAAATGTTCCATACTCTTGTAAAAACCTCAAGCATGAAACATGGGAAGCTTCTGTTGATACAAAAAATTATCCCTCTACGTGGACCAATCATGTAGGAACACGTGTCATCCATCTGGGCATTAATCCAAGTCAGCAAAGGCAAGTTACCAACCAACTGAAGGAATGCTGATCAACGGGTTAAAGAAGCCCGAACAACTCCAGGAAGATCGACCAACACCAGGAATACCGACCAACAGTGATAGCAAATCGTCAGTAGTTGTATACATTATTAACATTATACATATGTAAATACCTATATTCTGAAGGCATTCCATCCTTTAATATTCTAACTCTTGTACACCCTAAATACATCGTAAACCCTACACCCAAGGGACAGGAGAAAAATAAGACAAGAGGCAATTGAACAAGCCCAAGGCAATACACAACAATGGACGTAGGCTTTTCTCTTAGTCGAACCACTTTAAAAATTCTCTTTTATTCATTTTTATATGTGATCAATTAATTAGGTCAGTCTAGTTTTTTGCATCAACACTTAGTTTAAAATGAAAAAAAACACAATAGATTTCTTGCTAATCATAACTTTTTAAAGAAAAGTTAAAAAAACTACTAAAAACCAAAAACAAGTGGCCAGGAGAAACCTACCACAAAATCGAGTGGTAAAAAACTACTAAAAACCAAGAAAAAGTTGTCGACATAAACAAAAGGGTTAGAACCTACTAAAAACAAAAAAATGAAATGAAATTCGAGTCTTACCTTGGTCGGGAGAAGGAAACGAGTGGCCGGGAGAAGGTCGGGGGAAAGAAAGGAGAAAAAGAGGTCGTGTATTAGGGTTTTGTAAGTTTTTCTTTTGTCTAACTTTTAACTTGAGTGGTTTTCGTAACTTTTTTTACAAGCAATAAGAAAATCAACACCTCATTGCCTCGCCACTTTGCACCTCAAGGCGGAACGCCTCAGCCCTCTTCTGGCGTATGCCTCGAATTTCAACCCCGAGGCTTAAGCGTCAAGGCATTATTTCTCTGATTCGGTGCGAGGCGTACGCCTCACCTGATTTTTACAACATTGCACATTATTAATAAGCTACTGCCCGAAATTCTATTGAAAGATTTGGCCTGGATTTGTTTTCACCATTCTCTTCAAGGGAAATTGATTAAGAACATGTCTGTTTTTATTGCAACAAAAAACAAATCTGTTCACCAGGAAAATGGTCACTTTCATATTGTGGTGTAACCCATCACAATAATTACGCAGTGGGGTAATAAGATGGTCATCATCATTTAACGAATGTCGTGTGAATGGGACTCCACGATTGTTCTCATCAAAGTATTTTACCTCGAACCCATCTCTATCAATATCAAATTTACCCAATTTTAATGGTTGGGGATGCAATTGTTGTACCCACTTTGTTATTTGTTAAGCAGGTGATTGATTCTTCACGACATCATTGAAAGACCGAGTATCCAATGGGTGTTTCATAACTGTATGTGTTCGAGAAAAACTTCCAAGTTAGGGTCATGGTTTATTTCCCTTGTCATTTGTCCACTCGGGATTGTTCACGAGTTGCCACCTTCAGCTTTAACAAGGGCTGGAATATGTTGTCGATGTTCTAACACGTCGGTTGAAGATTGTGCGACCAATGATGATGTCCTTGTTGATTTCCTTTAAAGACCTTGGTTGTCCCGGTTTTGCTCTGATATGCCACCGTAACCCTGTGGGAAGGCCTGCCTCAAGTTGCGGTGGTCCCCTGCCCTTTTTGCCTTCGAGATCCCTTGTTGCCACTAGGAAGGGCCTGCCAGCCCTTTATTGTGCACAACAGCCCCTGTGATGGCTGCCCTTGGGCATATGTACTACCCGGTTCATCATGGCTATCGGCCAGACCCTTTGGTTGTTCCCCATCTTTTAAATATTTGATTTGATCGTGTAAATCAACAAATTTAGGCTTTATTGATGCAAATAAATTTTGCATACGTTCAAGAATGATGGGGGATTCATCCACCTTGGATTGTTCTTTTCTTCACCGCACTCTAACACAAAAAAGAACGTACGGAACAACACAAATACGTATCGAGAACGAAGATCTCTTGCGAATATGGTTACCACTTGATGTAGCGCAGTGGAATTAATCACCAAGCAAAGCACCAAAGAGAAAACCACCAAGAGAAAGGGAAAATAATTCTTTCTTAAAAAAACCACTCTCATGCTGTGAACAATTTTTTAAATAGATAGATAAAAGCATACTCATATTACCTATTGATAACCATAGTTTTCAAATTGCAAATCGTATCGTGAATTGTTTATCCCCCGAATAGCGAATCGTGAATCGAACCGGTCGAATCGGAATCAAATGATAAAAATGAAATAAAACATACGCAAGTGGGGTTTGACACTATAGAATTGGTAATTAAGCATAATACGACAAAAAACTAATCATAGTACATGATAATATACCAAAATATAACACAAAAATTAACCGTAGCACATGTTATTAATCGTTTTAAGCTTGAAATTGTAAAAAACAAAAATAAATACATATGGTTTCTTTCTTGCCCTTTGACTTTACCATCTTGATTTTCAAAGATAAAAAAACCTACAAATCAATATCAATTTATTTAATAAACAACTCAAACAATAACTAAAAAATTTAATCAAATACATATGGTTTATAACAACAAAATAACTAGTAAAAAAAATAGCAAAATAACTAAAAAATAACTAAAAAAAATAAATTAATTGTAACACCCCGCCCGCCCGGGGAGAGCGAACGGAGCGTTAATGCGATAAAATAAATCCAAATCCACAAGTGACAAGGTACAGAGCATCTAAATAAACCCACAGTAATATAAATCCACTAATCTCAATCTCCTCAATTACAACAAGTCTCTCGAATAAAAATACAACTATCTAACTCGAATAAAAATACAAATCTCCAAAGCTCTATACAACAAAATAAATAATATAAATCTTCCAAAAATATTCTTCCCAAAATAATCCATGCTAAAATTAATCTCCAATAATCCATAGCGCCCAAATCCACGCTAACCTGCCAACTAAAAGAAAATATGGGAAAGTACACAATACGACAAGAAAGATGCTCAACAAATATGGATTAGCAATGAATAAAATGTAACAACACGAGTACGAATATTCAAATCAAAATGCAAATCTCAATAGCATTTCATCATTATAATTTCTCAACAACACATCAATGGGTCACCAGGCCTCACCACATTCGTATATGCTTTATCAAGCCATAGCCCGAGAAACAGGAATTTTGGTGGGTGCCCAACATCCGTGCCATATAAAAATCTCATGACAACGTGCTCATGAACAATATAATGATACCACATGAATCAAAATAATTTCAGCAATTATTTTCCAGATTTCAATGAATTTATTAATTCAAATATGAGTTCAATTAAACAAGAATTCAAAGAAAATGACACTCGCGAGATTTAAGGAGCATATTGTGTAAAACCCCATACCTCAAATCATGATGAGAAACCAACGATCACATCACCAAGATCAACACAAAAGATTTACAAAATTTCCTCTAAGTACCTCTAACAAAATAGCCCCAAGAACACCTCTAATCTAAGGTTCGAACTCACAAATCTCAAGGGCCAATGTGTATATAAAAAGAGGAGGAATATAAAATATATTTGCTGCCAAAATTTGTGCCAAAAGTAGGTTAAAAGGCTTGCCCACAACTTCCTTTTATAATGCAAAGAAATGAAGAGCTGGAATCCAAAAGACTCCTTTAAATAAGGCAAAGAAATGAAGAGTTGGAAGTCAAAACAACTCCAAGAGTTAAAAATCATTTTAAAATCCGTATTAACTCCATTTTCGAAATCGTTTGAAATTCTCGCCTTTAAAAATAATAACCAACATATTTGAGCAATAAAAATAATTTTATCAAAAACTTTATTTTCCTCCATTTTCCAAAAATTAATTAATATAACCCAAAATTACGCGGGTTGTTACACTTCCCCACTAACAATGGAATTTCTCCCTCGAAATTCGCCGAATGCCTAACTCTAAAAAATCAGGCGAACAATCTCCAAAAATAATCTCGTCTCCAAAAATAATTCATCACCTCTAATCTCGAAACTTATCACGAATATCACCTAAAAATTTTTATCTCCAAAAATTGCTAACCACGCAATGAACCCAAAACCCAAGCCTCGAGGGTTGCCGTATACCTAAGCTCTGATACCATTTGTAACACCCCGCCCGCCCGGGGAGAGCGAACGGAGCGTTAATGCGATAAAATAAATACAAATCCACAAGTGACAAGGTACAGAGCATCTAAATAAACCCACAGTAATATAAATCCACTAATCTCAATCTCCTCAATTACAACAAGTCTCTCGAATAAAAATACAACTATCTAACTCGAATAAAAATACAAATCTCCAAAGCTCTATACAACAAAATAAATAATATAAATCTTCCAAAAATATTCTTCCCAAAATAATCCATGCTAAAATCAATCTCCAATAATCCATAGCGCCCAAATCCACGCTAACCTGCCAACTAAAAGAAAATATGGGGAAGTACACAATACGACAAGAAAGATGCTCAACAAATATGGATTAGCAATGAATAAAATGTAACAACACGAGTACAAATATTCAAATCAAAATGCAAATCTCAATAGCATTTCATCATTATAATTTCTCAACAACACATCAATGGGTCACCAGGCCTCACCACATCCGTATATGCTTTATCAAGCCATAGCCCGAGAAACAGGAATTTTGGTGGGCGCCCAACATCCGTGCCATATAAAAATCTCATGACAACGTGCTCATGAACAATATAATGATACCACATGAATCAAAATAATTTCAGCAATTATTTTCCAGATTTCAATGAATTTATCAATTCAAATATGAGTTCAATTAAACAAGAATTCAAAGAGAATGACACTCGCGAGATTTAAGGAGCATATCGTGTAAAACACCATACCTCAAATCATGATGAGAAACCAACGATCACATCACCAAGATCAACACAAAAGATTTACAAAATTTCCTCTAAGTACCTCTAACAAAATAGCCCCAAGAACACCTCTAATCTAAGGTTCGAACTCACAAATCTCAAGGGCCAATGTGTATATAAAAAGAGGAGGAATATAAAATATATTTGCTGCCAAAATTTGTGCCAAAAGTAGGTTAAAAGGCTTGCCCACAACTTCCTTTTATAATGCAAAGAAATGAAGAGCTGGAATCCAAAAGACTCCTTTAAATAAGGCAAAGAAATGAAGAGTTGGAAGTCAAAACAACTCCAAGAGTTAAAAATCATTTTAAAATCCGTATTAACTCCATTTTCGAAATCGTTTGAAATTCTCGCCTTTAAAAATAATAACCAACATATTTGAGCAATAAAAATAATTTTATCAAAAACTTTATTTTCCTCCATTTTCCAAAAATTAATTAATATAACCCAAAATTACGCGGGTTGTTACATTAATTAGTAATGGTTTTATAACTAAAAAAGAAAAATAACAGCAAGTTAATTAGTTTGTAAAAAAAACCGCGAGAGATTAGAAAAATAACTAAAAAAACAGTAAGAGATAGTAAAATAGCGGCAAATTAATCAGCAAAAAATTAAAAAAAACTAAAAAATGCAGCACACATATGATTTATAATAGCAAATTAATTAGTAAAAAAACAAATTAATTAGTAATGGTTTTATAAAAGCAAAATAACAAAAAAAAATAGCAAAATTAGTAGCTGGTCTTTAAACAAATTAATTAGTAAAAAAATAACCTTTAAAGAGATTAGAAACGAAGAAAAACAACAAATAAAAAAAACATCCGTATAAGACTTCGGCCTACATATAACAAAATAGCAGCAAAAGAAAGTTTTTTTAACAAAAAAAAAACAAACAGCAAAAAGAAAACATACCGTTTAAGAGTTCGGCCTTCGATTTCCAAAAAAAAAATAAGATTTCGGCCTTCGTAATGGCTGTTGGTTTGGGAAAAGGGGTTTAGGTGTTTTTTTTTTATCTAAAAGGGTTTTTCGTTTTGTTGGTCGAAAAGGGTTTTCTAATTTGGTGGGTTAAACAAAAAAGGTATGCGTTGATTATAAAGTGAATCGTTTAATGAAACGATTTACGATTCAAACCGAATCGTACGGTTCTCACTCATATCGGTCGATTCTATAGCCCTTTGCGATTCTAACCCCAATCTGAATCGTTTTTGCCCTTAATCGAATCGAATCATATGATCTGCGATAACTATGTTGATAACTAATGAAAGAAGTAAAATAAAATAAGGAAACTAACAACCCTTATCCTAATAAACCAGACCCTAATATTTGGATTAATTGGAGTTGGCTCTAGTAGGGTTGTCCAAAACTCTCAGGAGAGAGAAAATAGATAAAAACAAAATGAAATATGTAAATAAAACAAAGGACTAAGATAAGTAAATAAACAAATGCACCCCTAATATTCGATTTCCATGACTAACACTCCTAACCTCTCCAAATACTAGAGAGAGACACCACTAGGAATCTGTGAGTAACAATTCCCTACTTTTAGTCGTCTCCTTGTTAAAATGAATTCTATCATATAAAACCATTTAGTAAATTCTCGATGGTTGTCCTTAGTCACATGCGATTGTCATACCTAAGGTTATCATTGCATGTATCATAGCAATGGCCAGTAGTACCTTTATCACTAAACTCTATCATCTGCTTGTCAAATGTCATAGCAGGTGCTTCCTTGGCCCTCCAGTGCCGAGGATGTCCCTACCGATTAATAAATGTCATATCTCCATTAATGATGGTTAAGAGCATTTAATGATTCACTCATTATAAATATGATACTTAAAGAACCAAACCAACACACACTTATCCATTGAGAGCCAAAATTCTACTTCAATTAACATATTTCTTACTGTTATACATTTGTTGCATATCATTGGAGTTACCGGAATGTTATTTCATAGACATTACCATTTATTAAACCACACAAAACTCAGATCCATATTTATCATCTCTTTCTAGCCTAGGCCTGTAGTTTGACGTATGAATGTTGTCAACAAAAAGCTACATATTGTGTTCATTCAGGGTCCACTTGGTTGTGCCAATTAACACTCTTTGGTTTTGCATGAATGATCATATTCAAAATTTAACAAAATTAAGGTAATTTATAAATAATAAACTAGTCAATTTTACTAAAAACTTAAACTTGCACAATTTAAAATTAGAACATTAGATTGACTACTTCGATAGAATTCTCTCACCATACCACTCTCACTCTCAATTGGTAAGCGCCGCCCATCTCTCTCTCTATATATGTACATACGAATGTATGTATCTATAGATAATGAAAAACTCGTCCTTACTCCATTATTAATTTACCCTCATCTATGTATGTCTTCGGGTGATTTTAATACCCGTTGATCAATTTTCTCTCCACATGTTAATTAATAAAGATTTCATTGCATAACCTTTCACCCTTCGATAAATAACTTTCCACGATGAAATTTCACTATTTTGAACAATAGATAAACTGGAAATTAATCCATTTCAAATGAATACATCGATAATCCAATAATTTTAAATTGACCAGTTTTATCCTTTAGAGTTTTACCACTCATCGATCTTAACGTCTGCATATCCGCCATATTGATTTTCTGCACACCCAACACTCCGTCCATATAACATTGAAGGTTTATTGGCCATTCTATATAACCCCCACTTTAACTTCAAAGGTATACGTCAATCACATAATATGCCGATAACATTTCTCCTCTTGACCCAATCTGCCTTAATCCTATGGGCAACATCATCTCTAATATCTCCAATTTATATAATTAAAGAATTGACCAATTTATATAATTAATCAATCTATAGAACCAAACGGACCCTTATTACTTCTCGGTTATCCTCAATGAATTATATCTCCTTCCTATAACTCTGACACTTTTTTCTAGTGGTTTTCCGTATCTGTGGGAGAACCTTATATTCATATGTCAAACATGTAGAATTTCTCGTGGGATCAGTAAAGGATGTGTAATTTACCAGGTTTTTGAAGCTAAAAGTAACTGGTGGCTCCTTTGATTATTCTTAAGGCTGTATTTCGGCTCGAGTGGATTGGAAATAAAAAAATTTGGAAAATAAGAATAGTTTTGAAAAATAAAAAAATTCCTAAATGGCATACATTAAAGAATTTCGTATTAGTATGACTTCAAAACTTTCTTCGAAAAATCAAATTACCATAATTTTGAAAAATTCGGATCAGAAAATCGGAGAGTTTTGATTCCGTTTTGAATTTTTTCTGAGAAATTATGGAAAATGAAAATATCATTCCAAATTTGTAAAAAAAGGATCGAATTTCGAAAAGTAAAATTCACACCCTTGTGTTCTTTTATCGATTCATACATGTCACACAACTTGGCAACTGCACTTCTAGAACCAAGTCACTTTTCACATCTATATTGGGGTAAGGGGTTTGTGCTGTACCTTTTATATTTTCTTGGGGAGAAATGATGTTAGTTCAGAGTGACTCTTAATTCTATTAAATAAGAGTCTTATAGTGATTATTTATACCCTGATTTTAGCTTTGCTATGTAGCTATTAGGAGTAGAGGTTGGATTTTAATGTAGTACAAACCTTTGTTTTATAATTGAACAAGACACTTTGAGTACATTTCCAGATGAAGAGTCCTTTGCATGCATTGAGAAAGAGTTGGGACTTTCCCTTGATTTAATATACTCATAAATATCAGCATACCCAATTGCTGTAGCTAGTTTAGGTCAAGTTTACAAAGCTCAGCTCAAGTACTCTGGTCAGGTTGTTATTATGCCCGATATCGAAGAAGCCATAGGGACTTTTTACCTTATAAGGGGTCTAGGATCCATTATAAATCAGTATGCTGACATAATCACCAGTGATGTTGTTGCTCTTAGCGATGAATTCACTCGTAGAGTTGATCAAGAACTCAACCACTTGAAGGTTAGTGCCACAATCATTTGTTTATCACACTTTCATATGAAACATGTGTAAGTGGTCTACTTAGTCGATTTATTTATTTACTTACATCTATTTGGTCAGCAAGAAAGATGGCATCATGATCTTAGTGAAATAGAGAAAATATGTTATTTAAAAAAAAATTTAATACGTCCATACTATGGGCTTTTTGACATTATTAACTTTTACTAATCATTATTGACTTTGACATCTTTTCCATTAGTGCTCGATTAAACTTAACGTCACAGGCACGTTTTCCCAGAGAGATTTTTTTGTTCATAATTTCTTTATGTTTCTCTGATGTTTTTAATTAATTTAGTTCTCAAAAGGGACCATTAAGTTTAACCAAGCTTCAACGGAAAAGGTACAATAATGTATAGTATATGGTATTGAAGTCTAGAAGTCCATTTTATGGGCTAATTAAGCAAAAAAAAAAATTTAAATAAAACCCAAAAAATGAAGAGTTGGTAACTTCTACAAAAGATTTCCCTGGTTTTCAATGTTAATTTTGATAGGTGTATGCGGGAGGGACAGAACGCAAGGAGGTTTAAAAAATTGTATGCTGACAAACAAGATGTCCTTGTACAAGATATGTTCTGGGATTACACGATCGGGAACTTATTGACGATGGAGTGGGTTGAAGGCGTCAAATTAAACGAGCAAGGTGTAATTGAAGGACAAGGGAAGTTGAGTACAAGTATTTTCATGCTGACCATGTGCTATTATTGATATTGGAAAGATGAGTGAGCCACCTTAAGACACAATATATGCTATTATCGGTCATGTTATGCACATAGTTAATCGAGACAACGAAGTTGGTAACTTCTACAAAAGATTTCCCTCGTTTTCAATGTTAATTTTGAGAGGTGTATGCGGGAGGGACAGAACGCAAGGAGGTTTAAAAAATTGTATGCTGACAAACAAGACGTCCTTGTACTAGATATATTATGGGATTACACGAGCGAGAACTTATTAAAAATGGAGTGGGTTGAAGGCGTCAAATTAAACGAGCGAGATGCAATTGAAGGACAAGGGCTAAAAGTTTTAGATTTTGTGAACACGGGTATTCAGTGTAGTCGACAGTTACTTGAGTACAGGTATTTTCATGCTGACCATGTGCTATTATTGATTTTGGAAAGATTAGTGAAACACCTGAAGAAGCAAGATATGCTATTATTGGTCATGTTGTGCACATGGTTAATCGAGACAACGAAGCTATGGTTCGTGATTACTATATACTAGATTTTTTGTCCCCTAATGTGGATGTTTCTCCTATCATACCTGCATGTCGGAACTTTTTTGATGACGCACTTAATTTGACTGTGAGTGAAATCAACTTCAATGTATTAACCTTGTATACTATGTACTATATAGTGAATGGTTTGGGTGTTGTTCTTTACCAGTATCCATTTTATGGTGAGTGGCTTTTTGTGCTTATGTATTGACCTTTTAATGTTCTTTTACCTTTTGGTTTCTTCATAATAATATGTTGATATAGCCAAAGGGCAGGCATTTATATAACTTGCAGATAGATCAGGTGTGCGTTGACTAACTTGTGTTATGTGCAGGACCTATATTTTTTGAGGTGGCTATTTTAGACATGACTCGATAACATGGCAGAAACAACAGAAAATTGACATGAACGTCTTGTCCGTGTGAGGAGTTTTTTAACACAACATTATGTCGTGTTTGGGGCGAACTTATGACTCATGTTAGTCATGTTAGATGATTTTTTATATTGTGTTTAATTGAGTGTAAAAATTATTAATCGTGTTAGCCGTGTTGTGTCTTAAATGAGTTGTGTCAGGTAAACAAATACGATCTTGTGTTGTGTTGTGTTCTTGTCTTAATGATTCTTGTCATGTCATGTTTTTCAGGCCAAAAGTCAACCCAAAAGCATGAAATTTCCACCCTTTTTTTCCCTCCTTTTTGTATCTATTAAATTCAATTAAGCAATGCCTTGTCCCAGCTACTTGGGGTTGGCTATGTTTTTCTATTCTTCTCTATATAGCGCACTATCTTCTGTTAAACCACATGCTCTCACGTCTTTCTTTACAATTCCATCCATATCAATTTTCACTACCTATTCCCTTATCATTACTTTTAATCTAATCAAATCATTTTCCCCTTACTGGACGCATATTAGTGTTGGTTGAATGTGTTTAATTATATAAGATATTTTTCTTCCAGCTTATCTATTATGAAAGATATTGCTATCTAGATTCTCACAAATTTGGTTCTTTTAATCTTATCCTATTTAATTCATTAACACATTCATCTTGATATCCGTATATTTTCTACACTCAATTTATATACATGTTTGTTAGTAGTTTCCCAAACTTTGCGTTGGTGATCTTAGGGGAATCCAATGAACTCTCACTTTTGAGTATACTTTTAAAAGATTAACTATAACTTTTCATAATATTTCTGTCACCACTCCTTTGAACGGTCAAATTACTTAGAGTCCCAGTTTATTGTGCATTGATATTGAGGTCACTTATTGTTCTGGAAGGTTTAGCCCTTTATACTGATCCTAATTTTAAGGTACTGGCTGCTTCATATCTATATTTCGCTAAAAGGATCTTCACATACCCAAATCCGTATCTCCAAGATGCTATTATTGAGTTGCTATTTTAGGATGGGAAATTTAGGCATGTTGTTTACAGCTGTATTAATTTTTACTTACTTTTTTTCAAACAGGCGGATGATTCCTGTCATGTGGTACAGACTAATTTTTTACTATTGCTTGGTAACCTGTTCGTGCAAGGGAAAATAAATAGAGATTTCTCTATAAAGAGGCATTACAACGTGTCCTAATGTTATTATTGGGACCAGATGGTGAAGAGTTTGGGGCTTTTGTTATTAAGGAGGTTGTCTGTGTCACTGACGCTACGATTCTTGGGTCAACGATTGATACATACAACAATATTCCTGCTCCATTGAAGACTCTTATCTTTAGAGGCGACACAAATGCGTTTTTATGAGTGATACTAAATAGGAAATATCGATGGAGCTTAGAGAATAAGTTTTTAGGATATGGGGTCTTCTACAATCTTCTGAAAATTTTGACCCTGCTATTCTACATCCCAATTTACAGGTTGGGATCAATTTCAATTTATTTTATTATTATTTATTTGTTTTTTACTAGAGTTTCTTGCTAATTGCCGTATTTCGACTTTCGTGTATTCTCCCTCATTTGGCAATTAGATTTTCAAGAAACAAGATACTAAAAAAAACTAAGAAAATCAGAAAAATGAAAGATCCTTGATACTTTGAAATTGTCTAGCTCACCAAGACTCCACGTAAGTCGATTGAGAGCACGTTTGCTAGAATTTATAAAAACTATTAACCAAACGAATGGTCTTATAGTCCTTACTTTTCAAGTAATTTTTTGGGGGGAATCAAGCAAATTTGAGTTCAATTCACAAAAGATTAAATGTGAGTTTCATTCACAATAGGATTGACAACCTCATCCTTGTATAATTCATAAAAAATATCATGATATCCAATCTGAGCACCTCCTTAAATTCTTTTAAAAATGCCATTGAGAATTATCCTGACCTAACCGGGGGACTTCTCTCCACAACCGCCTCAAATCACATTTTTGATTTACTCTTCCTAAAAAACTTTCTTCCATAAAACCACCCTCCATTAATGGGCCTCGTTCAATACCTTCTATCCTAGCATTCCTTTCTTAACAATTCATCATAAAATTGACCATTTCCCTTTCAATTTCACTATCCTCCGCTAAGGTTTTCCTATCTTCTATTTGCAATTGGACATTGCTTCTAACTTGTTTTCCACTTGCCTTTTTGCGAAACAATTTTGAATCATTATCCCATTCCCTTTCCCAATAAACTTTTGTTTTCTTCCTCTAATAAATTTCCTCTCATCTAGAGATTCCCTCATACTCCTTGAGTTGAAGTATTTCCACTCGTAAAGTCCTCTAACACTTTCCTCTCCTAAAGAAAATCAATCTCACAAATATTATCTACAAACATTTACACTTCCTTCACAATATAACATCCCCCAAACCTCCTTATTCCACACTCCTAACATAGATTTGAGCTCTTTCAATTTCCTCAAAAACTTGAAACTCTCTCTGCCAAAAGCTCATCTCCATCCACTAAATATTGACTCTATCATCGAATTTCCGCATCAACATGTTTTCAAATCTGAAAAAAGGGAGTCAAAAATTTTTATGACTAGAGTTTAAGATAATGGGTCAAGACCAGAGACCAATTGAAATATAGCTTCTTGCCTAACACTATGGAACAATTGTGAACCACGAGTCCTCCCATGTGGGGTTGAATATTTATCGATACGAAAATTCACCTAACAAGGGTTCTTCGACTTTAATGACCTAACATCCCACATTATTAAAATCCTCCATAACCTCCTAAATGGCGGTAAGTAAACCCACTTGAACATATAAAATATAATCTTTCTTTGAGTTGGAGAAGTATGGGTCAAAGGTGAAAGTTATTATAGGAATCGTTCAGATTTTTCTCTATTGCGTTGGACTTGGGGTGAGGGGTTATTCGGTGTCAAAAGGATTTGAGAAAACTTCAGTCATCTGTCCTCATTTACCTAGCAAGTAATAACCATTTATTTCTGTTTTCAAAAGATTTTGATCAATGGAGGAAGGTTCACGAAGTTGTCTTATTCACAAATTGGCATAATGAAAGAAACTTGTATCTTTTGGGCATGTAATAAAAGTGGCAGTTTTATGGGAATTACAAGTGCTTTAGGTCACCTTTAATAAACTTACAAATGAAAACAAAGATTTTAATGTCGGAAAATTGAAGTAAAAGAGTTTTAATGGGGATGATAAGAAAATCATATGCAATTTTTAGAAGAATGTGAATAATGAGGGCTTCAACATGCAAGGATACAGGGACTCTTTAAAATGTTTGGAGAAATCAGGAAAAGTGGTTTAAAAGGGAATTGTCAACAACACTATGTGGAAGCAATTAACAATAGAAAAATGGATAAACATGGCCCATTTTAGAATCAATGGAGTGAAGAAAAATAATATTGATATGAATAATGCTAAGGTGATAAACAATCTGGTTCAATCAATTGGTAAGGGATAATGTTCTTTTATGTATCAAGGAAAATTCCATTTATTGTTGGATTAGAATTTTAAGTTTGTTTTGTACATTCTTCAAAGTTAAAGCTAGTTTGATTTAGTTCCAACCAGAAAAGCCAGTGATTTTTGTTCAGAAGTAAGAAATCCTATTTGGTTAGAGAAGAAGACAAGTTTGCTTTTGGTAGCTGGCTTGTAATCATAAAACTGCCTTACAGTTACAGGACTAATCAAACTGCCCAAAGGCATTGAAAGTTTGACTAATTTATCAGAGATAAGATTTTTTGTGAAGGGTCGGAACTGATAACTCATGACCAATCAATTTTGTTAAGTTTAAATGTTGTGGTTCCTATAGTGAATGATTGCTGGAAAAATACCATACCACAGAGGGTGACAGAAGCCAGAATATTCAAAGTCTATAGAATTTCTGATACGTGATATGTATCTTGATTTGACAAGTATAAAAAGGCGACAAGTATAAAAAGGCTTCTGATCCTGAAAAGACCTTGGAAGTTGGTAATGACATGGTTAGGGCCGTTTGGTTCTCTATTCAGAAAACTCGATTTAAATGATGTTTTTAAATTAAGTTTTAAAATTCTGTTTTTGTGTTTATAATTATTGGTGTGCGTTTGGTAAACTTGTTTTTAAATACAATTTTTTGAAAATTTGACAAACATGTATATTTATATCATACATATGTTTGTGTGTGTGTGTGTGTGTGTGTGTATATATATATATATATATATATATATATATATATATATATATATAAACATACATAAAACTTTCATACATACATGATGCATGAATGTATACATACATACATACATACATACATACATACATACATCATAAATTATATATATGTACATTTAATATTATGTATTTTTAGGTATATTTAATGAGGTATGTTGAGGAGTTTAACTTTCATACATACATGATACATGAATGTATACATACATACATATATACATACATACATACATACATACATACATACATACATACATATGTATGTATGTATGTATGTATGTATGTATGTATGTATGTATGTGTGTATGTATGTATGTATGTCTGTATGTATGTATGTATGTATGTATGTATGTATGTGTGTATGTATGTATGTATATATATATAATGATATTGCGTGTATAATTCACCATAAAATTATATACATATATAAATTGATAATATTTTTTAATACATATGTACTATATGTATATTTTATATTATTTCATACATTAATAATACATGTATAAAACTATATATAAGTATCATGTATTTATTGATAATATTATTTAACTTTATATTATTCCATACGTAATTTTGTGTACATGTACATATATATTTTTTATTTATAAGAATTACACACATATTAATGTATTATGTATGTATATTTTATATTAAGGTATAACTGCTTTAAAATATTAAGAATGAATAATTCTGAGTAGAAAAATAAAAAATAGAAGTTATAAAACACCCTAAGCATGTTTTCTGAAAAATTTGATTATAACACGAAAATATTATAATTCTGTGTTTAAAAACAGGTTTCCAAACGAAGATTTTTATCAGAATTGTATCTAAATACAAAAAAAAAAATTATAGTTGCAAACCAAACATGCCTAGTCCAAAGGATCTTCCTATCAAACACATTAAATAAGGTGAATGAAATCTTTAATAATGCTAAAAAATAGGAGTAATGGGCATTTTACTGGTTCTCTTCAGGTTTGAGTGGGTGAAAATGATGGAAGACATTACGAGCTAGATTTATCCCTTCTTTTATATTAGACGAAATACACTTTTAATTGAGGATATAACAATGTAAAGAGTATAAGTGAATGAGGACAATGTTAATTCCGACCAGTGGGTCAGTTAAAAAATGAAGTTATTACTCCCCGAACAAAGTAAATTTCACTTGTTGTGTTGACTGGGAGGACAGAGTTAGTTCCCACCAAATGTTGATTAGGAGGAGTCAGAGGGAAGGGAATAAGAGGGATATGTATACCTCAGAAAGGAGATAAATTGGGTGACAATGTAGTTATAATGCACATTGAGGTTCTGTTGAGCTCATAAGCATTGTCTCCACAATTATGAATGAGAGGAAAAAGATCGAGAACGGCCCATCAGAAGCTTGTGGATTAACCATTGTGTCGCTCCTACAAAAATATGAAAACAGACCATAACAAGATTACCAACCTGAAATATTGGTTGCTTCGGTGCTGGTGCTGGTAAATATGCCCCTTATAGGTTGTGTGCATGAGGTGTACACAGTTGATGGGTGCTTTCACCCTCCATGGTTGAACTTTGTTATTTTCTTTGAGATATTTTCTTCTTCTCCTCGGGTTCATTTGAGTTGGAAATTTAGTGGGCTTATTAGAAATATCGTGGTTTAATTTGAGATATTGTGATTTGATATTTGAAGTTTTTATATTTATAAAAGTTGATGATGAATTTGTGAATCCGTATTCTCCATTTCAAACCAAAACTAATCGAGAACCAACATGCCCTAAACCTACGGCTTCTCTTCTGATTGGTTTGGTCATCGGTCCTTCTATCCACAAAATCGACATTGTCAGTTCAACTTGAAAATGCCTTCGAAAAGCAAGCCATTCACTTACTTATGGAGACTATAAAAAAATTCTCAACATGCTATATATATGGTCCTATTTTGAATGACTGTAAATAAGAATATCATTAAATTACGCAATTACAAACTTTCCCACAAATGGATAAGTTGAGTCATCATGAAATTAATGTGAATTGGGCATTAGAAAACCCAAATGGAATCACTACCCACTCGTATAACATGTCCTTCGTTGGATAATTCGCGCATCCCTTAGTCTCATCCAAATCAAATTTGTTGATAACCACCACTCAAGTCAAGTTTAGAGAATGGGAAAATTAAAGCCTTGCACCATAGTATATAAGTTTCTAGGCTCCTCCCATTGCCAATTGATTTCGTGTTGGATGGTTAAATATTAAACATGTTATCAGAGTTGGTTATAAATGGCCCAATGACCCAATTGCTCCATGTCACCCAATATTAATTGTCCACATGTTAGGCTCAAGTGACATCGTGTATTGAGATATAAAATCAAAAAATTATAGTCTTCCACCACTAGGTCTCCTCCACCTAAACCTGTCAACGGGTCGTGTCGGGTCATGTACGGGTCATAACATCCTTAATCCATAAACGACCCGTTAAGACTAACGGATCTAATGACAATACCCAAACACGATTCATTAATATTAACGGGTACACGATCCGAGCCGTTAGCACCCGATAATATTAACAAATCAATTTGGGTCTAAACTGGTAACGGGTTGGGTGACCCTATAGAAGTCGTTAGTCTTCACTAGTTTAAAACTAATGGGTTTTAATGGTTATTCTTATTAGGTATAGTTTGGGTGACCCTATAGTAACCGTTAGTCTTAAAGGATTTAGAAATAATGGGTTTTAATTGTTATTCTTATTAGGTACGGGTTGGGAGTCCCTATAGTACCCATTAGTGTTAACGGGTATTAACGGGTATAAGTAAATTTCCAAACACGAACTGTTAATGTTAACGGGTCTACCGTGTTAACCCATTAATGACCCAAACCCAAAAAAGGTAAACCCATTAACTATAATTTAATTTCGGGTCGTGTCGTGTTAACGTGTTATCGTATTTTTTTATAGGTGTACCTCCTCCCATTGTCAATTGGTTTTTGGTTGGATGCTTCAATATTTAATACACAACAATCCTGTAAACAATATCATTATCTCTCATTCTTCACCCGGGATCAATGGTCCAAGAAAGAAGAACATAAATCTGAAGCACCTTATACCTTTGACTTGCTTAAGTCTACATTGTATAAGTGCTCAACTAATTTGGAAATATTGACAAAATTGGTTGTCTATCCTAGAATCCAAAAAGCCTCAGAACCTATCTCTCTAATTCTCTTCAATGATCCATGATGGTACAAAATGAATCACACTACACACAATTAGAAGTGCATACATGTGTTCATATTGCTTAAAATTGAGTGTGTGTTTAATTCCCCTTGAATTGGAGCTTTAATAATTTTTTGGGAATTTTTAAATAATTTTTAAACCTTTTTAAACATTTTTTAATAATTGTTTTTATTAATAAAATGGGTTTTTAAAGTTTGTGGGGTTAATATCTTATTTTGCAAACATCAGTTTTCACTCGAATTGTTTGGTTGGGTAGGATCTCAAAGCGCTAGAGACTTCAGGGTGGTATTTTGTAATTAGTTTGATGCGCGTGTGAGAGCCTCTTACCAGCCAACACTTGTCATCCTCCGGGTTAATGTAATTGTGTTTCTTATGTGAGAGGGCTGGGTGGATGATTGTAGATCGTTGGATCATTTCTTATCAAGGGTTTGCATGCGTTCTTGGTTAATCCCGGTGCTACCCTTTTGAACCAATCAGAACCATCTTAATCCACCGCTGTTTTATAACCATTGGATCAAGTCAAACCTTGCAAGACTTCATCACAGCCATTGATTTGCCTCGATCATCCAGAACCTTCTCCTGGCACTATAAATACCCTTCACTTCTCAGCCTTAGAGAACTTTTGGGCATTCGTCTTTCTGAGAGAAAAAAAATAAGAGAGAAGAGAGAAGTGAGAGAATACAGAAAAGAATAGAGAAAAGAGAGAGAGAAAGGAAACAGTTAGCAAAAACCAAACCCTAACCCTAAACACTTCGTCTCTGAAACAAACCTTCGTATAAACCTTACCACAAACACAACCTGAGTGTTTGAGATAGAGAGAGAGAGAGAGAGAGAGAGAGAGAGAGAGAGAGAGAGAGAGAGTGGTTTGTTCATATCGTTGCTGTAACCTCGTGATTTTTGATCTTGTACACAACTTAAACTTTAGAGTGAAGATCTTGTTTCTTTTTCATAGAAACGTTAGATCTATACTCTGCATGTTACATTTTTCACTAGATCTACATATTTTCAACTTGGTTTAAGAAAATCATTTCTGTTTTGATTTTAAAATGTTTTATAGTTTTTGTTTTTACAAAACTTAACCTAACCTAGTTGGATTCACACTTGGAACATTTTCAATCTCACAAATGTTTTCAAAAAGAGATTGATTAGGTCTTGTCCGATTTTAAAGCAAGATTTCCGTGGAATCTGGGTTATATTTAAAGGTCAAAAGGTTTTTAGTTTTGTAAGAAAGAAAAATAACAAAATCACTGCATATAGACTTTATATGTAATTTGTATAGGACTGTTTGTAAATCTAAGTGTGTGTGAGTTCATGCATGTGAATAGGAATCACTACACAAACACTTAACACACTACTACACTGGAAGTGTTGTGTTTAAGATCTCAGATCATTGAGTCGACGTAAAGAAGCTAAAGCAAAGGAAGTTAGCAAACTGGAGGAACATCATCAACAAATCAGATCTATCAGAAGTTAGAAGGAACCAAGTGGTGTATATTCCTAAACTTAGAATAGGTTGATTTGTGTGCTTGCATGTTGTATTGTTTGTAACTAATTTATGTTATTAGTGGATTTTTTTTGCTTTTGTGACTTAGAAGTCACCGTGGATGTTTCCTCTGTTGGGAGAGGTTTTACCACATTAAAATCATTGTGTTGATTATCTTCATCTACTCACCTCATTCTTTAAGTGTGTTGTATTTTTGAAACTGCCTTAGTTTTAAAACTGATTACACAATCTTAATTAATCTTGTACATAAGTTTCTTTGTAAACAAATCTTGTTTATAATTTTTATTTTCAAAAGAAAAGGGTTTCTCCAACAAACATTCGGAGTTTCTTATACAGTTTAACCTTGTGTTAAACGGCATTAGCGACGTTTTTCAATTGGTATCAGATCCCTGTTAACTTTTTATTTCAAAAGATCTTATGTTTCTGAAATCGTTTTCTGAAAAACCTAACTATGGACGAGAAGAATGAAAGGTTTGGTAATCTGTCCAGACCTCCACTCTTTGATGGAAACAACTTTGCTTACTGGAATGTAAGAATGGTTGCCTTCATCCAAGGGACTTTAGGAGATGATGTCTAGGACATTATCGAAAATGGATACACTTATCCTACTAAATCAGCCACTGAAGGAAGTGATGAGAGGGTAAAGAAAATCTTAAATGAATTTACCCAAGAAGAGAAAACCATTTCTCGAAATAACAATAAAGGCAAGAATGCCATTTTTATGTCCATTAATGAGTATGAGTTCAAACGAATCTCATCTTGTGCCACTTCTAAGGAAGCTTGGGACACATTAATCACTGCCCATGAAGGAGACTCAAGAGTTAAAGCTGCTAAAACCAAAATGCTTATCCTGCAGTACAACTCTTTGATCATGTCTGATTCTGAATCGTTTGATGATTTCTACATGAATTTAACTGATATAGTCACTAAGTTGCATGCTAATGGTATAACCTATGATAGAAATGAAATTGTCTCTAAAATTCTAAGGTCATTACCACAAAAGTTTGACAGTAAGAGGTACGCTATTGAGGAAATGAATGATCAAAACCTTACTCCTGAGTTACTCAGTAGCAAACTTAGAACTGTGGAAATGGAATTAGACTTTAAGAAACAATTAAATCATTCTCAAAGAAAATAGCCCAACTCTAACTTAAGTTTTGCCTCTAAGATACCCAAACTTAAGTCTAATTTGACCAACTCTGACTCTGATGAGGAGTGTGATATAGACAAACTAGATAATCAGATTGCCTTGATGTCTAAACAATTTAATAAAATTGTCAAATTTCGAAACAAACAGGCAACTAAACAAGGAAAGCCTAATTATCCTACTCTGTCTAATCCCAAACCTCATGAGAGAGGCTTTGACAAACATCCTAAGGACAACAATTCCAGACCCACTAGAGACCTTAAAAAGATTGAATGTTTTAGATGTGGGAAACTAGGTCACATTGCTCACGACTGCAGAGTTAATCTGAATAAAGCCAACACACACAATAGAGCCAATGTTTGTTAAACTTGGAATGATTCAAATGACTCTGATGAAGAGGAACTTGAGTCATCTAATGTACTTGACCCTTGCATGTCCTTTTATGCTAAGATCATTTACAATGATGATATGCCTGTGTGTGATAATGATGCTACTACTCTTGCTTGTGTGAATACTCCTTTGATTGGCCTAGATGCTTTATTATCTGAAAATGTTGCTAGTTCTAGTTCCGTGTGTGTGAGTCAAAGTGAACTCGATAATGACGATGCAAATGGGTGCGTGAGTACTAAAACTGAATCGTTAGGGGTCACTACACACACTTCACTTAGCGACTCAGACACAGACTACCTCCCAGATATCCATACCTTGTATGCTAAAACTCTTAAAAAAGGCACTAGACTGGAGAAGACTGTTAGAGACCTTACTAAGAAATTAGATGATCTAAGTCTTATTGTGAAGTTGAATGCTGAAGAATACACTAATCAGTGTCTATCTCATCAATCTGAAATTGAAAATTTTGATCAAAAATGAAAAGAGTTGACTAAAACTAATGAAACCCTGAAAATGAAATATAAGGGAACATTATTAGAATTGGAGGAAGCAAAAACAAAGACAGCTACTGTTTTCAAAAACATTTCTAAGTTTGAAAACAATTCAAACTGTTTTACTGACTTTGTTGTTGACTCTAAGACCAATTCTGATAATAGAACCGGTATTGGATTTTGCCCAAAGAACAAACCTCAAATTACAAAACTTGAACCTATTAAGTTTGTGTCTGGGGGCAAAAGACCAATTGAAACATGTCCAGACTTTCATTTGATTAAAAATGAATTTGATCAAAAGCAACAACAGAAAGACATTGGAGAGTCTAGTAATTCTAAGGCTGAGACTGCACTTAAGACTAAATACGTCTGTCCTTTGATCAGAAAGGTTGATTCTACCTATAGGACCATACCTCCTAGGAATAGGACTTCTGAACAGAATGCTGTTAAACCTATCTTTAGAAGTTTTCCTAAGGAAATTCATCCCTCGAGCAATCAATATTGCTCTTACTGTGACATTTATGGTCACTCCTTTGAAGGTTTCTATGCTAGGCGTCTAAACACCCCTATATACAATACTTCTGTCTATAAGAACTTTAATTATTCTAGGCAAAATCGTAACCATTATGTCCTTCCAAGACAACCTGATAAGAACTCTAACTATAGAAATAGAAAGACCAAAACTAAGAGTTCATCTAAGAGAAAAGCTCCCAGAAACTTTCCTAAACCAAAAGCTCAAATTTTTCACAATAATCAGTTTGCTGCTCCTAATATTTTTCGACAAAAAACTGTGTCTCGAAAATTTTATCAAATGAGGGAAAACTTGCGCAAAATTAAAACTAGAGATATTTGGGTTAGAAAAGAGGATCTTTTACCCCAAATGAAGTGTAACATTGTCATCACTGCTTTAAGAGCTGAACACACTTCATCTGGTTGGTACTTAGATTCAGGATGTTCCAAACATATGATAGGAGATGAAACAAAACTTCTAAACAAAACCAGATTTGCTGGTGGGAAAGTTATTTTTGGTGATGGTGTTTCATCCCAGATCATAGGTGAAGGAACCCTAAAAGAAGAAGGAATGCCTGTTCTCGAAAATGTTCTATTAGTTAAAGGCCTTAAAGCCAACCTGCTAAGTATATCACAATTTTGTGACTCTGACCATACAGTCACCTTTTCAAAGAACAATTGTAAAATTCTAAATGATAAAGGTGAATGCATTATTACAGGATTTAGAACACCTGACAATTGTTATACTGTCAAGTCTAGTTCTGAAACCTGTAACATTGTCAGAATGGATGAAAATGAAATCTGGCATAATCGTATGGGTCACTTAAGTTATGATATCCTTGGTAGATTGTCTAGTCAAGAGATAGTTAGAGGTATTCCTAAAATTAAACCTATTTCAAGTGTTGTCTGTGGTCATTGCCATGAAGGAAAAATAGTTAAGACTTCGCATAAAAAGGTTAAAGATATCCTCACCTCTAGACCTTTAGATCTCATCCATATGGACCTTATTGGTCCTTCTAGAACTGTTAGTCTTTGTGGACACAGTTATATCCTTGTCATGGTTGATGATTTTACACGATTCACTTGGGTTGCCTTCTTGAAACATAAATCTGACACGTTTCAGAATTTTTTGAAAATTCTTCTAAGAATTGAAAATAAGAAGGACACACAAGTCAATCGCATTCGTAGTGATAGAGGGGGAGAGTTCATAGACACAGGAATAGTTGAATATTGTGACTACAACGGTTACAAACATGAATTTAGTGCCCCTAAAACTCCTCAGCAGAATGGCATTGCTGAAAGGAAAAACCGAACTCTTCAAGAGATGGCACGTGTCATGTTGCATGCCAAATCCCTACCTAAATACTTTTGGGTAGAATCTATTAGAACTGCTTGTCATATTATTAATAGGGTTTATCTTAGGAAAAACTCTAAACAAACCCCTTATGAGTTGTGGTACGGTAAGAAGCCTAATCTGAAATACCTAAGAACCTTTGGAAGTCAATGTTATGTCTGTAAAGATAGAGAACATCTGTCTAAATTCGAAACTCGTGGTGATAAAGCCATCTTCTTAGGAAACTCCTCGAACAGTCGTTCTTATCGTATATACAATCTGCGTACTAAGGCCCTTATGGAATCGATAAATGTAATTGTAAGTGACACTATTGTCGAAAATAAGATATCTGAATCACCTATTGTGGTTGAATCTGAAAATGATTTCAAAACTGATTCACCAGAAATAGATGACTCACTACCTATTGAGAGTCCAGAAGTACCTGGTTGGGTCTATAAAGATCATCCCATTGACAACGTGGTCGGTAATCCTAATGAGCCAGTTCGTACTAGATCCCAGTTAAGAAATTACGCTAATTATGCATGTTTCGTCTCCCTTGTGGAACCGAAAAATGTTAATGAAGCATTGAATGACACAGACTGGATTTCTTCTATATAGGAAGAACTTTTACAATTCGTCATTCACGATGTCTGGTATCTTGTACCTCGGCCTCAAAACAAAAATGTTATTGGAACACGTTGGATTTTTAAGAACAAATCTGATGAAAATGGGGTAATCCTTAGAAACAAAGCTAGACTAGCTGCTCAAGGCTACTCTCAGATAGAAGGGATAGATTTTAGCGAGACATTTGCCCCTGTCACTCGTCTTGAATCTGTTCGTCTTCTTTTCGCCATAGCGTGTTACTTAAAATTCACACTTTATCAAATGGATGTCAAATCTGCTTTCCTAAATGGAATCCTGTCCGAAGAAGCATATGTAGAACAACCCAAAGGGTTCATTGACCCTAAATACCCTAACCATGTCTTTCGTCTAAAAAAGGCTCTGTATGGCTTAAAACAAGCTCCTAGAGCTTGGTATGAACGCCTTTCCAACTTTTTGTTGGATAAAGGTTTTAAGAGAGGAGGAAATGATCAAACTCTCTTTGTCAAAAATTTTTACAAAAACATTATTATAGCCCAAGTCTATGTAGACGATATCATATTCGGGTCAACTTCAAACTCTGAAGTTAAATCCTTTTCTGCTAGTATGCATAAGGAATTTCACATGTCCCTTATGGGGGAGCTACAACTTTTCTTAGGATTTCAAGTGAAACAGAATTCTGATGGTCTATTTGTTTCTCAAACTAAGTATGCCTTAGACCTTGTTAAGAAATTTGGCTTAGAGAATGCTAAAGTTGCCAAAACACCTATGAGTACTACCATTAAATTAAGCAAAGATGAAAATGGTAAGTCTCTAGATTCCACACTTTACCGTAGTATGATGGTAGCCTACTCTATCTAACTGCCTCACGACCAGACATAATGTATGCTGTATGTCTGTGTGCTCATTACCACAATAACCCTAAAGAGAGCCATTTATCGAGTGTAAAACGTATAATAAAGTATATAAAAGGCACTCTTAATCTTGGACTTAGGTACACTAATGATACCTGTAGCACCATCATAGGGTATACTGATGCTGATTGGGCCGGTTGTACTGATGTTAGTAAAAGTACTTCAGGTGCCTGTTATTATGTCGGCAATAATTTAGTTGGTTGGAGTAGCAAAAAACAGAATTGCACATCTTTATCCACGGCTGAGTCCGAATATATAGCAGCAGGCAGTTGCTGTGCTCAATTATTATGGATAAAACAGATGTTAAGTGATTATGGAATTAAATAAGATCAATTACAATTGTATTGTGACAATCAAAGCGCCATTAACATATCTAAAAACCCGGTTCAACACTCGCGAACTAAACATTTTAAAATAAGGCATAATTTTATTCGCGAACCTGTTGAAACTAAGGAATTAGAAATTCATTACCTGCCTACTGATCTGCAACTTGCAGACATGTTCACTAAACCTATGGACTATAACAGATTTCTGTATTTGCGAAATTCTATAGGCATGGTATGCGCTGATTAAACTCTTAAAACTTTAAGTTTTACCCTTTGTCCATTTGAGACAAAATGGGGGAGAAATTTGAGTTTTATGAGTTCATTTTTTGTTCACATTTCATCTAAACTGCTTGATCTTAGTGTGTATATTTGCAGGAATCTCTTCTTCTAATTGTCTACCGTTTCTAGGGTAAAAATTTGTAAATAGTTGAGTTATGTAATTTTTGAATTTCTAGGAAATGGGTAGATAGAATCTTTTGTATAGGACTAGGTTTTATTTTTTTTGGTTCCCTACGAGTTTTAAGTTAACTCAAAGGAGATTTTGTCTCATATTTCCAAAGGGGGAGATTGAAGCACCTTATACCTTTGACTTGCTTAAGTCTACATTGTATAAGTGCTCAGCTAATTTGGAAATATTGACAAAATTGGTTGTCTATCCTAGAATCCAAAAAGCCTCAGAACCTATCTCTCTAATTCTCTTCAATGATCCATGATGGTACAAAATGAATCACACTACACACAATTAGAAGTGCATACATGTGTTCATATTGCTTAAAATTGAGTGTGTGTTTAATTCCCCTTGAATTGGAGCTTTAATAATTTTTTGGGAATTTTTAAATAATTTTTAAACCTTTTTAAACATTTTTTAATAATTGTTTTTATTAATAAAATGGGTTTTTAAAGTTTGTGGGGTTAATATCTTATTTTGCAAACATCAGTTTTCACTCGAATTGTTTGGTTGGGTAGGATCTCAAAGCGCTAGAGACTTCAGGGTGGTATTTTGTAATTAGTTTGATGCGCGTGTGAGAGCCTCTTACCAGCCAACACTTGTCATCCTCCGGGTTAATGTATTTGTGTTTCTTATGTGAGAGGGCTGGGTGGATGATTGTAGATCGTTGGATCATTTCTTATCAAGGGTTTGAATGCGTTCTTGGTTAATCCCGGTGCTACCCTTTTGAACCAATCAGAACCATCTTAATCCACCGCTGTTTTATAACCATTGGATCAAGTCAAACCTTGCAAGACTTCATCACAGCCATTGATTTGCCTCGATCATCCAGAACCTTCTCCTGGCACTATAAATACCCTTCACTTCTCAGCCTTAGATAACTTTTGGGCTTTCGCCTTTCTGAGAGAAAAAAAATAAGAGAGAAGAGAGAAGTGAGAGAATAGAGAGAAGAGAGAGAGAAAGGAAACAGTTAGCCAAAACCAAACCCTAACCCTAAACACTTCGTCTCTGAAACAAACCTTCGTATAAACCTTACCACAAACACAACCTAAGTGTTTGAGATAGAGATAGATAGAGAGAGAGAGAGAGAGAGAGAGAGTGGTTTGTTCATATCGTTGCTGTAACCTCGTGATTTTTGATCTTGTACACAACTTAAACTTTAGAGTGAAGATCTTGTTTCTTTTTCATAGAAACGTTAAATCTATACTCTGCATGTTACATTTTTCACTAGATCTACATATTTTCAACTTGGTTTAAGAAAATCATTTCTGTTTTGATTTTAAAATGTTTTATAGTTTCTGTTTTTACAAAACTTAACCTGACCTAGTTGGATTCACACTTGGAAGATTTTCAATCTCACAAATGTTTTCAAAAAGAGATTGATTAGGTCTTGTCCGATTTTAAAGCAAGATTTCCGTGGAATCTGGGTTATATTTAAAGGTCAAAAGGTTTTTAGTTTTGTAAGAAAGAAAAATAACAAAATCACTGCATATAGACTTTATATGTAATTTGTATAGGACTGTTTGTAAATCTAAGTGTGTGTGAGTTCATGTATGTGAATAGGAATCACTACACAAACACTTAACACACTACTACACTGGAAGTGTTGTGTTTAAGATCTCAGATCATTGAGTCGACGTAAAGAAGCTAAAGCAAAGGAAGTTAGCAAACTGGAGGAACATCATCAACAAATCAGATCTATCAGAAGTTAGAAGGAACCAAGTGGGGTATATTCCTAAACTTAGAATAGGTTGATTTGTGTGCTTGAATGTTGTATTGTTTGTAACTGATTTATGTTATTAGTGGATTTTTTTGCTTTTGTGACTTAGTTCCTCTGTTGGGAGAGGTTTTACCACGTTAAAATCATTGTTTTGATTATCTTCATCTACTCACCTCATTCTTTAAGTGTGCTGTATTTTTGAAACTGCCTTAGTTTTAAAACTGATTACACAATCTTAATTAATCTCGTACATAAGTTTCTTTGTAAACAAATCTTGTTTATAATTTTTATTTTCAAAAGAAAAAGGTTTCTCCAACAAACATTCGGAGTTGCTTATACAGTTTAACCTTGTGTTAAACGGCATTAGCGACGTTTTTCAAAATCTCATGTATAGTGCACCACACCTCGCAAACTCTAGAGAAGATTAGTTATAACTAATTATGTTATTAGTCTTAACTAATTCAGTTGTAACCTTCTCTGTAAGGGCTCTATAAATATGTAATGAGATATTGTACTGTGATTAATGAGAAATGAGAAGCATAATTTGATTATTCTACTTTCCTCTTCTTCTACTATTCCTAATCTTCAAACTTCGAAGAATATTTCATGGTATCAGAGAAGAATTAAAGAGATTAACATCTCAAAGATCTGTTCTAATGTCTTCTTCGTCTTCTTCTGTTAACTCTCAATATGAAGCTTCCATGGCATATGGTGCCATTCATACTCCATATTCTCCGATCTATCTATTTTCTAATATCTGCAATTCAATTTCAATTTGACTTGATTCAACAAATTATAACACCTAGAGATATCAAATCACTTTAATTATCAAATATCACTAGCTGTTTGGATTCCTTGATGGTACAAACCCATCTCCATCTCCAACAATTGCTTAAACTAGCAGACCTAATCCAACATTTCTTCAGTAGACAATGATGGATCGAGATTTACTTACTCTTATCAATGCTACACTATCTTCCACGACACTCTCACATGTTGTTGGTCACACCAATTCTTTAGAAGTGTGGTTTTCACTTGAACAAATATTCTCCTCAAATTCTTGATCAAATGTTCTTCAGTTAAAAACTAATCTTCAAACCATCGTTAAAGGTTCTGATTCCATTGATCAATACATGCAGAAGATAAAAGAAGCACGGGATAATCTCGCAACTGTTGCAATTCAAATTCAAGATGAATATATCTTGATCTATGCCCTAAATGGCCTTTCTGTGTCATACAGTGCCTTCAAAACCTCAATTCGAATACGATCTCAACCAATTTTGTTGAATAACTGCATGTACTCCTCAAGAATGAGGAACAAGAAATTGCTCAGTCCTTTGAGTCATCTGCTAATGTCTCGTTAGCAATGATGGCGGTGAATCATACACAATCCTCTGGGAAGAATTTCCCTTCTGGATAGTTTAGAGGCAAAGGCAAAGGTCGATTCTATTCTCATGGAAGAAGATCTGGAGGACAACATCAATATTCCTCTTCTACCTTCTTCAATGGCTCCACATACAACAATCCTCATCCTCAGATGAATTCATGCATTCCACCAAAATGGTAAAATTGGCACCCTTTAAGCGGCTAGCCTTATCAGGGTCATTGACCATGACAAAAAAATATGCATTTTTTGCCACGGTCAATGACCGTGACAAAGCTGTGAAAAATGCTTGTGACAACCATTGATCGTGAAAATACTGTAAAGTTGTCCCGGTCAATGACCGTGACATGTCCGTGATAATTCTGTCAGTAAAAAAAAACCACATCTTTTTTTCCACCGATTCAATTCCCTCCATTTCTCTCTGCCTCTCTCTCTCTACAACTTTGGTACATTTTCTCTCTCTATTTCTCCTCCATTTATATATATGTGTATGTATATGTGCGTGTGTGTAAATGTGCATGTGTGTGTGGGGGGAGGGGGAGGGGAGGGGGGGTATGTGTGTGTGTGTGTGTATATGTGTGTGTTTACTGTGTATACGTGTGTGTGTATATATGTGAGTATGTTCGTGTGTGTGTGGGGGGGGGGGGGGGGGGGGGGGAGGGTTGGGGGGGGCGGGGGCGGGGACGGGGGCGGGGGCGGGGGGGGGGGGGTGGTGTGGGGCTATGTGTGTGTATATGTGCATGTGTGTTTTTTTTAATTAAATTTTTATTGGTTTATTAAATATTACCCCTTATATTGTATTTCCCCTTGTAAAAGAATTTATTGATTTAATATTGATTGGTTGTTAATTTTTTTTTGTAAATTAATAATTAGTGCCCCTCATTATAAATTAGTAAATTAATAATTGTATACTTTAATTGTTAGTTTAATTGACGAAAAGAATTAATTGAGTACATGAATTAGAAGGAGTACGGGATACACATTTGTTGTTGACATTACGGTTGGATTATAGTGGATCGATGTTGGGTTGGTTAATTTTAAAAGTGGCATGACCACCGGATTATTGTCTATATGGGGGTGGAATTTTTTAACTTTTTTTGAAAATTACTTTGTATAATGAACAATATATATATATAGTATGATAATTAAATGAAACATACTTGAAATTACATATAGTGCGCATAGATACTAGCTTTCTAGTTCTTATGCGTACGCATTCAATAGCTCTTAGATCCATTCGAGAGTCATTACCCCTATAATGAGATCTCTCGAATTGTCCCGTTTGGACAGTTTGGGACCACATAATTTCTGTATAATAATATTCATGGTGGCTTAAAGTTGTTACACCTATGCGACGAGACACTTCTTTGTGCTCCAGTTAGATATCGATGGATGTATCCGTTTGAAAAATTATTGAAATCTTTTAAAGAGTATGCCAAGAATACACGATACATTGCAGGATCAATTGTACAATCAGACAGGGAATTTAGGCTGTGGATTATAATGAAAATGATCGTTATATAACGTCACATTACACTCAAACTTTGCAACCAATCTAATTAATTTATCTATATTCTCAGCTCTTAAAGATGGGTGATGCAACATCAAGGCTTTCTCGTCTAGCCATTGGACCCTTGATCATGGCACAAGAGTACAAAAAGAATCGATTGAACGGTTACGTATTTGACGCAAAAGTGTATGAGGAAAGTACAAATGTGCATAACTCGGGCATTTCATACAAGGCTCTTACTTTCTTTCGAGCGAGCACAAAAGATAAAAACCTCGTTGAGGCTGAAATGACTTACTATGGTATAATTAGAAATATATTTGAATTGAATTATTTAAGCTTCAAAGAGGTTGTATTTTACTATGACTGGGTAAGAGTTGCAGATAATAACCGGAACCCTGCCTCTCAACCTGGATTCAATGCAATCATTAGCCACCAAAGCTGCATCCAATATGTGATGACCACCCACAAAAGCGCTCTGAGCATCGGAAATAAGAGGATCAATCACCATTTTGAGTCTAATCGATAAGACCTTAGAAATGAGCTTATACACGCTGCCTACAAAGACGATCGACTTAAAATCTCTCACATCTATCGCTCCCCCTTTCTTGGGAACCAAAGTAATGAAAGTAGCATTCAAACTTTTCAGAAAATACCCCCTATCAAAGCACTCACTGAATACCTGCCATCACATCCTCTCAAATGACAGACCAACAATGTTGGAAAAAGGCCATACTTAACCCGTTAGGGCCTGGTGCCTTATCTCCACTCATCGACCTTAACTCCTGGACCACCTCCACCTCCACCTCCACCTCCGTGAACACCCCTTCCAAATGAGCCACCTCATCCCCTGAGATGCTATCTACTGGAAGGTCATCCATCCACTACACCAAAAATAGTAATCTGGCATACCCTGATATTAAAACTTTGGCACAGTTTAAAATTGTGCCAAATTCTGTCACTGTTTAATGATAATCTGGTTGGCACTGTTTTAAAGTGTGCCAAAATTGAGTACTCTCGACTGTTGACGCAAAAATTCTCCATCTACGAGGACCAATCAGAAAAGGACACATGGCATCCTACGTGGCAATATTCGGCACCCGAGGAGAGTTGATCGGTACCCTAGGAGAGTTAGTCAGCACCCGAGGAGAGTTGGTCAGCAGGAGAGATGGTCGGCACCCGAGAAGAGTTGGTCGGCATACCAGTCAGGAAGATCAAATGATAACTATGCATTTAATGTGCATTAATGAAGATGGCAACGCATTTAATGAGCCTTAATGTAAATTTATATTGTATTAATAGATGACAACACATAGTATACCAAGCAATTCAAGGAAGACCAACCATCATAGAAGGCCAACAATTAGATTCATTGTATGTAGACATAATGTCTGAATGTATATAGACATTGTATCTCTTTATCTCCCATAACTATAAATACATGTATTCCCTTAGCCAAAGGGAGAGAGGAGAGAATTGATAGACACCATTCACAAGATACGCAACATTTCTCTCTCTACACCATATTGTGCTATTGTAAACCCTTGGGAATAAAATAATAGTGGACATAGGTTTTATTCATAGCCGAACCACTTTAAAAAACCTTTGTCTCTTATGTGTTTGATGTGATCACCATTTCATCTTCAATCATCATCTTCATACCTTCATTTTTACCTATTGTTGATGCCGATAAGATAACATGGATGCTATTTCTAGTCATCAACAGATTGGCGCCGTCTGTGGGAACGTGTTGCAAGCATTGTTCTCCATCAAAAGCTAAGTTTTTTATTTTATCTACATATAATCAATTATACATACATCTTTTGATTCAATCATGATTTTTACGTTTATATACATAAATTAATTGTCCATTTTTATCTACAAAATATTGCATATCATGATTTTAAAATCATAATTGCTGGATCAATTCCTACTTGAAAATCTAAAAATTATTGAATTTCAAAATCATAATTTTTGGTTCGATAGTAGAACGATTTGTTCCATTAATTTCTGACACTTCTATTCCTCTTTCCATCTCCACAATGGTATCACGTTTGAAGAATTTCAAGAGATCTTTAAGGATTCCTGAAATTACAACTACAATAATATCAATTTTAGATAATATTCGTTAATTGACTTTCATATATGATTGCTTACCATACTTTTAGCTTTGTAAGAGGGAAGGAATACAAATCGTCTCTCTCCGAATTATCATTCTTAAAATAACCATGGTTGGACACAAAATGGGATCGTTTATCTCCAAATTTTCTTTATTAAAAATTGTATGAAAATATTTTGAAACTGTTCATATGAGAATCCAAATTCTATCTCTGATAAAAAAAATCACATCAAAAGGGATGGTGTGATCCATTCTGAACCCATTACAGGTTGAAGTTGAAATCCAGTACAGGTTAAATCTGATCTACATCATTTCTATTCCCCCTCTATTGAAAAATTATCAACCGTGATACGATTGTCCCTAAAAATTCATTTGCCTACCTCCTGAAAAAAGGGAAGAGATGAACAGACATGATCTTTATTATTAAAAGGAACCGCCTCACTTATAGACTTCAACAAGTATTTATCATATTCTTTCATATTCAGCGGAGTCACAACTCTGTATGATCACTATTTGGATTAGAAACAACAAGATGTCTGAGTCCCCAGATTTTTCGCTTCGGGTTTTTCACTCAAACTTGGATTTAAGATCAATAAATTATTTTTTTTGTTACTAAGCCATATATTTTTTTTGTTACCAAGTTACCTCATCATCACAACTCATTGATGGACCATATTATCTGATCGGCAAGACACTTTGTTGGTCGAAAACTCCTATGTCTTAATCGGCAACAGTTGGAACCATCTGATACTTCTCGGATACCAAAAGAAGAGAAAATCCATGAGATACCGAACTCAAAGAAAATGACCGGACTCATCCCTCAACCAACTATATTTTTTATTTCAATTTTCTCTGAGATCCAAACTCCAACCAAGTACCGGTCACAATCAAAGTGCCTATGATACAAAAATCAATCAAAGATGCATTGGCATCATTATCGGTCGTCAGCAACTGCTCTGAAAGAAGAAAACGTTGGTCGGCAACGTAGTTGGTGTAAAATGAAGGATCTTTAACCATTTAATGCTGGTCGGCACATTTTTATGCAGGTCGACGCAATCGAATACCTGGTCGGCAACCTTATTTTTGGTCGGCGACAGCTGACGACACCTATTATTGGCCGATCACTGATCGGAGACATCTATTTTCTGCTAGAAAGTACCTATTCTTGGTTGACAATTTCAATGGACCCTTTTTATTGTCGGTGGTAAGGTGTAAAGATCCATTAGTAACATTGGTATAGCTCGGCAACACCTATTCTTGGTCGGCACCATGTAATGTTGCTCGTCAGTACCTCTGTTGGTCGGAGACAGGTTGGAGACCACTAATTATTTATCAGTTCTTCGAGCTGATGAGGATTATGCTGGTCGACGTCTAATATCTTCGGATAGTCGGCGGTCAAAAAGAAAACATCGACAAAATTTCTGGGAATCAGCCTTGTAGGTCGGCGAAACTCATTGTTGATCGAATACAGGTTTCATAGGTTGAAAAGCTTCCCGACCTACTATTTGTTGGTCGGCTTTATATGGAGCTGGTCGGCAAAGTCAATTATCAGCACACCCATTTTCTTGGTCGGTAGCATCATAAGACCAGTATTTCTTGGTCGACGATTCAACAGTTGTACAATTTGGAGATATCTCACAAATTAAAGCCCCCCCCGACCTACTATTTGTTGGTCGGCACAATCATTATTGGTCGGTCATAGACCCAGACCGTCTAATGTTGGTCGGAGCTCCTATGAAAAGAAGAAAATCTCATCGACGGTGGTCAGCAATCACTGGACTATAGTACCAGATGAAGAGGAGTATCACTTAGACCATTAGCATTGATCGGCCGAAATAGAAATAAAATCTTGGAGGATCCTTATTTCAGATGTGTTGGTCGACAACCAGGAAGAAAAAGTGGAATCAATTTCATTGATTCTCCTGGGTGTCAAACCTTTATGACTTAATTAAAATCGTCATTTAGTGTCAAAAGATTTTTAAAAAAATGCTAAAATAATTTTAGAAAACCAACTTATAAATATTTTGGAAACCAACTTATATTAAGTATTTCTTGGAATTCAATTAATTTTGCAAAAAAATTAGATTAAATAATTATGCCTTACATATGGCACGTACTTGATAAAAGTTTGCTCATATGACACACATTTGGGACAAGGCATATTATTTCATATTTCGAAATTGATATTTACTTGCCCAGATTATTAATTTTGACAAAGTCAAAATCATCACCATAGCTCCCTACTATTTCTTAATTCACACTTCTCTAATGAAATAAATTTTGTAAATCTAAATAAAATATAACCCAAAGCTTTACCTTAGAATAAATTTTCTGAACCAATTTATATTTGGTCTTTTACTTAAAATTAAAATGCCTAGCATTTTTATCAAAATTTGCTCACGAAATATACGTGTGACACCAAAATATTATTTCATATTTTGAAAATTTTATTATTTTATGTTGATACACATCACATATTGTTTGACTGAATAATTATTCTCATGATAATAATTATTTTCTCTAGTCTCGACAGGTGCTCGGGCAGCTTATTAAAATTTCATAGGGACGAGATTCAATCCCGACGAAAGCTCAGCCACAATCTTAAACCTCTGGAAACTATTATTGCTCGACATGAGGCCATTTTTCCTCGACAGATCAGCCAGACATATATTATTTCATATTTTGAAATTGATATTTTTATTTCCTGAGCAAATACATATCATATATTCATTATATTGGCTAGATTATTCTCATGATAACTAATCAATTCAGCCTACACATATGGTAGGGAACGTAATTAATTTTTACAGGTACAAGATTTAGTGACAACGAATGCTCGGAAATATTCTTATGTTCTGAAAAATATTATCATTACTCGGCATTATGAAGTTTTATCTCAACGAGGCATTATATATTTTATTATTGCTCGGAGATATCGGTTCAAGCACAAATTATTCTATATATCCCTTGGGATTCATATTATATATTCATCTCAACATGGAACTCGACGAGATACTCATTATCATATTCAGTTCCGAGGAAGAACTATAACATTTATTATATTTCACCCCCAACGGATGGTTGGTCGGGGTAATTCTTATTTATATTCAGGCCCGGCAAAGTACTCGACCATTTTCTTATATTCTGGAAAATATCATTCTTATTCGGCATTATGCAATGTTGCCTCGACAAATCAGCAAGACAGTTTATTATTATTCTAAATCATTCTTTATGTCTATGCATATTTATTATATCTTATTCCCAACAATCTGTTGGTCAGCTTCGAGGAGATCTCCAGCATTTATATTCTCTTATTCCTAACAATTTGTTGGTCAGCTCCGAGGAGGTCTCCAGCATTTATTATATCTTATTCCCAACAATCTATTGGTCAGCTTGGAGAAAGTCTCTACCATTTATTATCAATTACCACTAACTCCGGTTGGTCGGGAACCAAATCCAACTCCGGTTGGTCAATAAAATCCAACTCCGGTTGGTAGATAAAATCCAACTCCGGTTGGTCAATAAAATCCAACTTCGGTTGGTCAATAAAATCCAACTCCGGTTGGTAGATAAAATCCAACTCCGGTTGGTAGATAAAATCCAACTCCGGTTGGTCGATAAATCTCATTCAAAGTTCATATTCCACACTTGGGGGCTTCTATTATAGATATAGTTGTTCATTCGGTGGCACATTCTCATAACATCATGCGGTCGAGCATCAAATTCAACTCCACAAACTCATATGGTTGGGGCCCCGACCAGTCATTATTAAGGAGTTGTTTTTCTTGCTCAGGAATTAGTTTTGATATTGAAGTTCGGAGGTATATTGAAGTTCAGGAGGTATATTAAAGTTCAGGAGGCATATTGAAGTTCAAGAGGCATAGTCAGGAGTTATTATGCACATTCAGGAGTCAGATTCAGCATCTACAGCACTGAGATCTTTACTACTACTGTTCCGACCAATATTGAAGAAGAAGTTGTATGAAAATGTTTCAAAGTCCACCACTAGCTTGGTACTAATCAGGTTGAAGAGTTGGGTTCAAAAGCTAGTATGTTACTCGACAAAGTATTCAGAGGAGCATAAATCAGAAAAATCAAGCACGGCACAGGAAGCAGTTGGTCGACTGGCAAACCAATCAACATACTTGAAGATTATGATAAGCTACAAGCTGCATAATATGGCATGGCTGCATCTAACTTCCCAGGGGTGATACATAGCACACGTTCACTTGACGAATGAAGTTCCTCAAAAGAGATATTAGCAACCATCGATCAGCCTTCATCATATGTCATCCAGGAGATAGTGCACTTTATGCTGAACAAATCAAGAAGGTAGATCAAGAATTGCACGAACACCGAGCAACGCTGCAGAATAAATACTCCATCCTTTTAGTAAACCATCGAGCATAGAGCATTGGGGGCTTCTGTTGATGCAAAAATTCTCCATCTATGAGGACCAATCAGAAAAGGACACATGGCATCCTATGTGGCAATATTCGGCACCCGAGGAGAGTTGATCAACACCCTAGGAGAGTTGATCGGTACCCTAGGAGAGTTAGTCAGCACCCGAGGATAGTTGGTTGGCACCCGAGGAGAGATGGTCGGCACCCGAGGAGAGTTGGTCGGTATACCAGTCAGGAAGATCAAAGGATAACTATGCATTTAATGTGCATTAATGAAGATGACAACGCATTTAATGAGACTTAATGTAAATTTATATTGTATTAATAGATGACAACACATAGTATACCAAGCAATTCAAGGAAGACCAACCATCATAGAAGGCCAACAATCAGATTCATTGTATGTAGACATAATGTCTGAATGTATATAAATATATATAGACATTGTATCTCTTTATCTCCTATAACTATAAATACATGTATTCCCTTAGCCAAAGGGAGAGAGAAGAGAATTGAGAGACACCATTCACAAGATACGCAACCTTTCTCTCTCTACACCATATTGTGTTATTGTAAACCCTTGGGAATAAAATAACAGTGGACGTAGGCTTTATTCGTAGCCGAACCACTTTAAAAAACATTTGTCTCTTATGTGTTTGATGTGATCACCATTTCATCTTCAATTATAATCTTCATACCTTCATTTTTATCTGTGACTAAAATATAAATAACCTAAAAAAATTCACTATACTCACTTTAATCTCCTTCTCTCTCATTCTTTTCATTTCCCGCCCACCCCCGCTCATCTCTCTCTCTCTCCGCTCAGCTATGTCTCTCTCTCCGCTCAGGTAATTTCTATCTCCCATGTTTTAAAATCATCTATCAAGGTTTCATATTTAGGGCTTAAAGGTTTCATATTTAGGCTTGTAGGTATTAGATTTCAATCCCTACACACATACGAATTTGTGATTCATTACATGTGCTTGAACTGAAGTTATCAAATTTGTTTTCTTCAGTTTTTTCATTTTGATTTAACTAGCCAATGTTTATTTTTTTAGTTAGGATCTCTTGAGTTTCAATCCTTACATAACTTTTTCAGTCATTTGATAATTTTACATTTTTAATATTTTGTTATCTTTCACTAAATAATAAGATTTATTCTCATAATTTGTCCAAGAATGGTCTTTTTGGTGTACAAGAATGCATTTTTGGCTTTTCATGAATGATGAATATTAATCCTTTGTTTATCTTTTGGGCATATTTTTTACCATTTGAATATATATATTGAACTAAACGTAACGTCCTCAACATATTGTTTTACATGTATAATGTTTTGTGTATATTGGTTTTGATTATAATGTTGGGTTTGTGTGATGTGTTTTCTGTTTTTTTCAATGTGTAAATGGGTTTCTTATATGTAATATCACATATGTATGTTTTAATGTCTGGTATTAATTTTTTGGCTTCATAAGTTGAATTTATATGACATAGGTACCTTAGAGTTGTTATTCGAGATGAATCTATGCTAAATACAATTCAGATTGCGGTATTTACAAAATCAATATGTTGAACTAATATACTTTTTATCTAAGATTCCTTTTCATTCTTTTTTACTAATATTCTTTTTTTATTGATTAATTAAAGGTGTCAAAAAATCAAAACATTGCAAGAAGTTTTGATCATGGGTAAAGGCAAGAGAAAAGGCAATGAAAAAATTGTTCCAAATGCGGTAGGTGTCATTAGTCCTTATTTTCACATTTAATACAGTTTACATTAATTGTTTTATGCATAGTTATTCATTTTATGTAAAATGTTATATGAAATTTACAGGAACAATTTGAAGAACTGCTTAATTTCAAATTACACATGTTCTATTGTGTTTGTGGGTTACTTTTAATATTTTTTTTATCTATTTGAGAAAAGGCATAGTTTTTACTCATTTGAGCTTTTTCTTTTACAAAAATGAATTGACCAGGCACAAACTCCTACTCATGCGTGTGCATCTCCGATAATTTCTGATAATGGCATCCCACATTTGACATTACAGCGCGTGGTTGAAAAATTATCAAACCAATTGCTATGGCTACTAAATAATACGTATCTCTGTTGTTCTTATGCATGTTATGTTTTTAATTTGTGATATAATTACCATATCTTATGAAAAATTATTTTTTACTTCGAGTGATAGATCAACATTGGCATGTTCCATCAATGCTGCCAATACAAGTACATATGTGAAAACTTATGTTCACTTGGGTAGACATTTTCTCGCGCCGATGAATGTTCAATGCTCTCATTATTCCACACTACATTGGATTGATTAACAGTTGATGTGCATTATTATGGCTTTGGTTTATTTCAGATTGTTGATATTCCAATATAACAGTTCTTTATACGCTCATTAGGTTCCTATTTGGCATACTAAGATTTAGTTGCAACTATTTGTTGGATATGTGCATTAAGTACTTGAAAAAATAAAAGACTGATGGAGATGTGCATCAATGGTCTCTATTTTAGAGTTTAGGTTAGTTTTTTTATATTTGGAAATCTCTTCATTGTAACAAATGTTACAACACATGCAAATAAATCAATAAGTTGGTAATTCCTTGTAACCAATGTCACATTTTTCTTTTACACTTGGATGTGAACTCACCAAAACCTTTGACAATGGAGAGGTTGATGTCATATTTAAGCCAGAGGGCGTAATATCTTCAGGTTTTCAATACATGCATTTGACAAACTTTCTCGGTGAAAGTATTCATTTCAAATTATTGTTTAACATATAAAGATATGAATACACAGATCAGTATTTGGTGTTCACTTTTAATGCTCATTTGGTTTGAGTTTTTGTGCTTTATGATGATCTAAATTGTTAAATTCAAATTTCAACTATCAAATTCATGTCAATATGATAAAAACAAAAAGGAAACTCAATTTCTAAGCTTAAATCAAATGAGAACCTACGCTCTGCCTCTGACATCCATAAAGAATTAAACAACATAAGTTAATTATCATCATCAACAGTATAAGCCCTCTCTCCCCTTTTGGTTAACATATGCATAATCACCTTTGCATATTAAGTGTTTTTTTAACATTGGTGGATTTTGACTAGAGGTGGTATTACATAAATTGTTCTCTCGATATAGAATAAAGTTCTTCTCTTTGTTGTATCACATCCATACTATGTGAACACTAATTTAAAATGGTGGTTTGTAAAGATAGAGTACTCAATAGCAATGAATTAATGTCCTATTATACCAATCATATTTGAATAAATCACTAGTTGTCAATAATTTATATTCAAAATCAATCACACAGACAAATTTTTAAACTCTAAATTACAATTTATATAAACTTTAAACTGATATCAGAAGAAAAACATAAATGGAAATTTTTTTCAACCTCAAGGTCCTTTTTGAATAAGTGGATGGTTAGATATGGCATGACCATCATGAATATGATACAACAACTTGGGAAGAAGGAAAACGAACCTAGACCAATGCGAAAAAGCAGAGTGTAGAGTATACAAATTTATGTTTTGCTTGGGATTTTATTTTCCTATTAGCTAACGATGATGTTTTTTTGGAATTGACATTCGAGAATTTGGAATGCTCAAAAGGGGATTGCCTATAATTTTTGAGATATCAAGGTATGGAAGAAGTTTTAAGGTCATCACATACATGACTTTATTATTTCTCCGACCAAAGTTTTACTCATTTATTTTTTCTTTCTCTGGATATCATTATTAAATCTTAATAACTGGAAGAAACGATAATTCTCTAAAACATTATAAAACCAATGGAAGAGGAGTTTTTTTCTTGTAGTTACTCAGTTGTTTTCCTGTAACAAATATATCATGAATTGGACGTCAAACTTAGTTTTGTAGATGCAATTTGTTTTATTGGAATGATTGTAATGGTAAATAATTTTATGTTCATAAAATTCGAATTTATGTCAAGTGTGTTAAGTTTGTTCTTTCATTTGTGTTCCTTATGGTAGTTTAGTTCAAATTGCATTGACTATTATTACCCAACATGTGAAATTGGTTAATGTGTTGCCAATGAAACTGCCCCTTCAAGATAATATTTTTAATCTTTGGAAACTTCCATTTAGAATGAGTTATGTCTTCTTTAGAAGATTTTATTTTTAAGATTCAAATCTAAAACTAGTTATTGATACACATGACCTCTCGCAATGGGATATTATAATACAACTGTAATAGTGATGGTATCATGTTGAGAAGAATAATATTTCTTTCACAACAATGGAAATAGTTGATAAAGTTTTCCTCTTGGTTCAAACTAGGAAGATCTTAGCACCAGATAGTAATTTTTTAAAGTCGATCTTTGATGTGCTTCAAGTCACTTTTGTCTTTCAGCACCTTTTTGGAGTTTCTTCAACTCTGTAACTTCAAATGCCTGATATCGAGGACCAACCTGATTGATTAAAGTTGAACCATCAGGTTCAGCATAATAATCAACTGGTAGGATTTTAAAATCTCCTTATCCGAAAGCTTAGTCCCTTCACCAGATGGCAATCCTAGAATAGCATAATAATCAACCTGAACATCCATCTCTTCCACTGATTTAGGTACTGCACTTGCTGGATTGAAAGGAACTTTTTATGGTGGTGTCGACGGATCAATGAAGGAGAATTTAATATTCTGCTATAAACATTCTGAGTTTGAAGATTGTAATTGGTTTATTCTCATAACTTAGCATGCACTACAATACCAGGATTTAATATTTTGTGCTGGTTTGTATCACTTTTTAAATCATTTCAAGAACTTCTATATGGTGCGATTTGATATCATCATATTATGGATGTATAAGGCTTTAGTTTCTAAATTAGTAATGAGGTCTTTGTTTTACGATTGAGATGTTGTGATTGAAATATCATATCTTGCTTATGAGTTGCATGTCTTAATTCACATCATTGAACATTTCTAACAAATAATTTCAACAGCATCGAGTGTTTTCACTATGCACTATTGTCACTATTTGGTGATGATTAGATGGTTGCTAATTGTAATATTAGTTTTCCTGAGCTGGGACTGTCAGTTTTAACACTAGAAGCATTCAGACTACTAGTCTCCATTTCAGTCTTTCTTTATCTCTTATGCAATTTCCCATTTTATTTTGTGTTATCATCACATATAAATTGTTGCTTGTTGATCGAAGTACACCTTAAGATTAGCCCTTTTCTTATTTTTCATAAAGCGGATTTGTTTTTTTTTTGTAGCTCCGGAGAGTGGTGCTTTAATGATTGCTGAAGTCACATGTGAAAGCATGGGTTTCGCGATTCCTGAAAAACTAAGTGACCTAAAGAAGAAGAACAAATATCTTTCCAAGCTGAAATCCAAGGGTGTTCATGGAAGAAGTTGAGCCAACTGCTGAATTTTCAGCTGGGTTTTCATCAATCCACCCTTCAACCTACACTAATTTATTGAAGAAAGCAGACTCCCATGGTCTAAAATCTCAGCAGATAGGTAAGGCATTGGTCTTTAAATTTTACAACAATGTTTTCTTAAGTAATTCATTTTCATTGCATCTAATTAATCGTTCTTGATGTTTCATACTTGGCCTAAAACATGAATTTCCTTTTTCATAACATCGTCCTTTATAGGAGAACAAATTTGAAATGTTTTTTTTTAGCCTACTGCCATACTTCTCCAAATGTCAGTCTTGCTTTAGTTCTCTCCCACAAATCTTGTGATTTTTATCATGCAAATTTTATTAATGTTTCATGTATTTTACGTCTCATCTGAGAAAATGTAGTTGACTCTAGGAAGTTAATACCAGTTTTTTTGGGGATTATTACTGAGCATTTGATGCATATTGAGTATTATGCTTACTATATTTTGATGCACTTTATTGGATTTCAGATATCAGGTCAGTTACAAGACTTCTTATTAATTTTTTACGTCAATGAAACTATAGATTCCTTTCATGCTAGTGGAAATATTCCCATTTTGCTCAATTTCCTACTAATGGGTTCAATAGTCAATTTTGAATTTAATTTAAAATTCTTTACTTCTCGATTAGCTTTTCCTTGTATTACGATGAATTTTCCCTGCTCAGTTGTTGATTGAGCATGAGAAGAGCTTCATCACAAGTTTTATCTCACCTCCACCCCTACACCAAAGCTTATTTCCCTCTCCTCTTCAGAGACTTTATTACCCAACTCTCATCCCTACACACCACCAATGATCACATTGACAACCCCTAATTCGAAACTTGCACTAAAACCCACAGTTTGATCTTCTCCAAAATCAAATCCCAAAATATCAACACCCTAGTGGAGAAACACCCCTCTCAAACTCGAATCTCCTCAAGACAGAGAAGGATAAAAGAAAAATCACAGCCTGAGGAGGCTTTTAAGTCTGCAAAGACCACTGATGACATGCTCAAAGCATTTAAAGACATGGATTCCACTTTTGATGAGCTTGGCCTTGCCTTGGATTGCTATAAACTTGGCCTCAAACTTGACTAGGAAGGTGAGGACCCTGAACAGATTCTTTCTTTTGCTAATAGAGCTTTGAAAGTTTTTGATACAGATGATAATCATAACTCTTCTTTACCTCTTGCCATAACTTTATAATTATTTGGTTCTGCTTCTTATAGCTTGAAAAGGTTCAATGATAGTTTAGGGTATCTTAATAGGGCAAATAGGTTATTGGGTAAGTTTGAGGAAGAGGGTTCATTATAGTGGTGAGGATGTTAGGCCCATTCTTTATGCCGTGCATCTCGAATTGGCTAGTACTAAGACGACACTTGGGAGGAGAGAGGAGGCTATTACGAACCTTAAGAAATGCTTAGAGATTAAAGATATGGCATTGGATAAAGGTAGTAGAGAAATTGGTAATGCTAATAGGGATTTGGCTGAGGCATATGTTGGGGTTTTGAATTTTAACGAGGCGTTGCCATATTGTTTGAAGGCAGTGGAGATACACAAGGCGCAACTGGGGCTAAATTCGTTGGAGGTTGCTCACGATAGGCGGTTGGTTGGAGTTATTTATACTGGATTGGAAGAGCACGAGAAAGCGCTTGAGCAGAACCATTTGTCGTAGAAGGTCTTGAAGAATTGGGGTCTTAATTCTGATTTGCTCCAAGCAGAGATCGATGCTTCCAATATTCAAATCGCATTGGGAAAGTACGACGAGGCCATTGAATGTTTAAAGGGTGTTGTTCAACAGACTGATAAAGAGAGTGAGGATCGATCTATGGTCTTCATTGCAATGGCCAAAGCCTTGTGTAACCAGGAAAAGTTTTTGGACTCAAATCGGTGCCTAGAGATTGCGTGTAAAATTCTCTATACGAGAGAGAAAACATCCCCCATAGAGGTTTTTGAGGCGTACATGGAGATATCAATGTAGTATGAAATGGTGAACAAGTTTAAAACTACAATCTCGCTATTAAAGAGAACAAAGGCCATGCTCGAGAGGCTTCCTCAAGAACAACACTCGATGGGAAGCATGTCTGCGAGGATTGGGTGGTTACTTTTGTTAACAGTGAAGGTATAACTGGCTATTCCATACTTGGAGGATGCAGTAGAAATATTGAAAGAGAGCTTTGGCACCAAGCATTATGGGGTGGGGTATGTATATAATAATTTGGGTGCTTCATATTTGGACCTAGATAGACCTCAATCAGCTGCACAGGTGTTTGCTTTTGCAAAGGATATCATGGATGTCTCGCTTGACACTCATCACGTGGATTCAATTGAGACGTGTCTGAATCTTTCTAAAGCATATTCTGTTATGGGAAGCTACTCACTTGCAATTAACTTCCAAGAAAAATTGGTCGAGGCTTGGGAAGGACATGGTCTGGTTGCTCAAGACAAACTCAAAGAAGCAAGGCAACTTCTTGAACAATTAATGAAGAAAACTCTTGGTTCATCCTCTGACCCAACTCCCATAAAGGCCTTGCCTTTTCCCCATAGCCATGAATTTGCCTTTGCTAGGAGGTAACAACCTGGGGTTCTAATCAATGGGAGGCCATCAAATGTGACTGACCTTTCCGTAGTAGGCGAGCACAATGTTGCACTTTCTTTAAATGGTGGGCTTTCAACTTAGAAGTAAGAGAGTTATTTATTGTTCATTCTATTAATATTTTTGTAATTAATCATATAAAGTGGCCAACATAACCTACTAATTATGTTATTAGTTTTGAGTCTTTGGTCCTGATAAGGTTTTGTACTTCATATGCTAAAAAATTACACAGTTTAGTCCTGAAAAAAAGGCCTTTTTTTACTAACATTATTTAGCGTTCAATATCTTCCTTGGTATTAAGATTAAGATCACTATATTGTTTGTACTACTTAATTATAATCTATTAGGTATGAAGAAAAGAGATGGATTTCTAGAGATGGAAAACCAAAATCACCTTCAAATGCAAGAGAAGAGAAGGTTCCAATTTATAGTCACTGCAATGAAATCACCTTCAAATGCGAGAGAAGATATGGATTTGTGTTATGGTCGTGCGGTCTTTTGTAGTTTTATTGTTAACTTTTATGGCTGTGGGGGCTTTTGTAATTTTATTGTTATATTTTATGGCCATGAGGGCTTTGCATTACGCAGGTTTTATATTAGCAGGTTTTACAACGTCCAGAAAATAGAGGAAATTTTGTCCAATTTTTTTTTGTGTGTGAACTATTAAGACTTGTAATATTTTTGAAGTTTGTATGTACATTAGTTTATCAACAACTTGAGGGATTCGTAATTTGTGAATTTTCTTATTTTTAAATAATTAATTTTTTTTCTTTGATCCAAAAATTTAACACAGTTCAAAACCGTGCCAAAAGTGTATCAAATTTTGGCACGGTTTTGAACTGTGTCAAAAGTGCACCAAAGTTGACTCAATTTGACACAGTTATAAAGTGTGCCAAAAATGTGCCAGAAATATCAAATTCTAGCACGGTTTTAAAGTGTCTCAGAAGTGTTCCTATTTGGTCAAATCTGGCACACTTTTAAACCGTGCCAGAAAAAAATGATCATTTTGGAACACCTGATTCTGGCACAGTTCAAAACCGTGCTAGATTTGATCTGGCACAGTTTTAAACCGTGCCATATTGTTGTTTTTGGTGTAGTGATCGTGGGAAGCCATGGTTCCTCTTCTGTATACAATCTCTCATAGAACTGACTGATCTCCTTACGAACCTCGCTCTCTTCAACATACTCTGTCTCCCCTATAAAAAATTTCCCAATGTGATTAAAGCACCGATGTGAATTGACCGCTTTATGGAAGAATTTAGTATTTCGATCACCTTCCCAAAGCCATAGAGCCCTAGAATTTTGCCTCCAACTCATCTCCTCCTGAATCAATCTCCTCCCCACCTTCTCTTTGAGCTCCTCCCTAGTTGTCTTCTCAGACCCCGAAAGACCTCCTATCCCTTCCTTCTGGTTGAGGGCTCGGATATCCACCATCAATCGCTCAATCACCCTACCTATAAACCTAAAAACTTCCTTATTCCACCGAATGATGTCCCCCTTAAGATAAGACATTTTAGTAGCTAGTATGAAGCTCGCATTTCCCTTCACATTATACCCCTGCCACCACTCCTGAACCCTACCAACAAAATCCTCCTCCTTTAACCACATGTTCTCGAATCTAAATGGAGAATGTCCACCTCTCCACCTTCCACACTCCAGGAGAATAGGGGAATGGTGAGACATTACCTGACGCAGGCAAGAAAGACATGCCCCCGTAAAATGTTCCTCCCATTCATTAGAGAGTAAAAAATGATCCAGTCGAGACAAAGAGGGTTCGACCCTATTACTTGACCAAGTGAAGACTCCTCCCACCAGAGGGAGGTCCATTAATTCCATATCATCGATGAAGTTAGAAAAATCCCGCATTTAAGAATTAGATCCCCCTTGTCGCTCCTCTCCGAAGGGAATCGAACTATGTTGTAATCTCCCCCTGAACACCACAGAACGCCCCACACACCTCTAACTCTCACCAATTACTCCCATAACTCCCACCGAATCGCGCCCTCGATTGGCCCATAAACACCCGAAAAGATCCAAATGAACCCGTCCTCCACACTCCTGAACAAATAGGAAAGAGACCAATTACCCACTAACAAATCCATTTTCTCCACCACCCTAGAATCCCACATAATAATAACCCCTCCTGACGCCCTTTGTGCATCCAAACAACACCACTCCACCATATGACCTCCCCAAATAGATTGTGTCATTTCCCTATCCATAACACTCATCTTAGTCTCCTGAAGGCATACCATATCAGGCCTCCACCTAGTAATAGCTCCACTAACTACTCCTCTTTTCTCAGGGTCATTGAGTCCCCTAACGTTCTAAGAAATCAGTCGTAACTTCATCGGAAACCATGCAAAACCCCTCCATTCCTCCCTACTTTCACCCCTCCTCTACCTCGTCGTACCTCCTCTATGTTATGGCACATCCCCAGTGCCTCCTCCTCATTCCAAACATAAGTGATGCCTAAAAATTTACTAAATACACTAATCACACTAGAAAACCACTTCTCTACCTCTACCTCTACCTCAATAACCTCCTCAATCTTCCTGCACCCAGACACCTCCCCCTCGCTCCTCGAAATCTTCAAGTCAACCCACAACCTCAGAGAATGGAGAGGCCCAAGACTCGTTACTTTCGTACTACCCACCTTGTTCCTAGGAATAACTACAGTATCTTGCCCCAGGACCCCATTGTCTAACTCTCCTTCCTCTTCCTCCACAACCGTACAAAGAGGACTACCTCCTAGAGAAACCATGAGAGATGAGATAGCTTTAGGATCGCCCCTAGGCAATACAACTGCCAGATTCAAAGGGTTATGGCCGAAATCAAGCTCTAAACAATTCGACACCAAAGCACCCCCTTTTCTCCTCCCCTTTTTTTGCGAGTAAATTTTTTTAACACTTTACCCAAGCTTAAAAAAGGCCCAAGATAATTCAAGTTAGTCCACTGTTTACCTCCTTTAACTCCAAGCTCCCCTGCACCACATTTCCGTTCATGGACATTATGTTGAAAATGAAAAAAAAATATTATTAGGAGGAGACTCCATCGATGAAGTAAAAGTCGTATTATGCAGCGGAGCATCAACACCAACAGAACCCAAACTATGAAACATATCATTGCTGGCCTCCACCACATCGTCTGAAATAATTTCTTTGCACACCCCATTTAAATTATTATAGACCTTAGACTTCCCCAACACTGCACCCCTTTTCAAAATTTAACCGAGTTTGAAGAAGATTCAACACTTTTAAAGTTCAACTTTGCGTTACCAACATTAGAAAATAAATTATCCTTCTGACAAAAAATTTGTACCTCCTTGCCGAGTGAACATTGTGGCATTAATGAAATGTCACTTTGACCCACATTTTCCTCCATATGTGTTGCAACAGTACCATATGACAAGAGGGTGTTGAAAGGGTTCTTCTCTTTAAGCAAACACTCGCCACCTTTCCTCTCTATTGGAACCCAAACATCTTTTTTTAAGCAAGAGCTATCTAGCACATGAAATGACCCCATGCCTCTCCTACCACCAACTGGACCTAGCCGTCCTGCCTGACCCACCTTAGATAAATGCACCATAAATTGCGTCGTCGCTAGACCGGCAATCCATGGCCGACAATTCATGGCCGTAAAAACCACGCCTGGTGTCTCTACTGCCATCGTGCAACCCGAGACCTCTAAATTCATCCCACCTGCGTGAACGACCTAGCTGCCCCCATCGGAAAATGGGACGACATATTCACTAGACCTGCTAGGCAAGGTAGGCAGAACGTCGCCCATAGGCTCGACCTCCAACGTGACCGACGATAGCCCACCCATTACTCTATAGTGATTAGCAGTGACTTCTATCCCCACTACCTTAGGATGCGTTCCCTTCAGCTTCACTGATCTGTGAGACTCCCCCTATGACCTTGAGTCTCCGCTTCCGTAAACACAAGTCCCATAATTCTTCTCCCATATAGGCAACTCAAAGACCTAACCCCCATGCTGAATGGAAATCTTTTCGGGCACCTTCTCTTGCCAAATGACCAATATACGTGGCCATCTCAATTCCACCCTTACATGAGTAGCCTCATCCACTTTAAAAAATCCCCCACAATGATTCCCAACAGCTTGGAAAACTTGTATTCCCCACAGATGGAGGGGCAGTCCCACAACCCGAATCCACTGATTTTTCGGACGACTGAGGTTTTTAGAAAAACCACCCAAAGGGTGCCATCTATCCAAGAAAATAGGACTCCCAAAAAAGGCCAAATATTTTTATCCAATATCCTCCCCGCTTCATTTTCAGACGCAAAAATGAAGCACACCATAGACGAACTCAGGAAACGAACCACCACACCAGCCACGGCCCTCCAATGCTCATCTACCCCCAACTTCAACCGCTCCAACAATGGAGGATCACTTCTAGCAGTACCTATACGCCCCACTAGGGCCCTCCTAAAGAAGATGACTCTAGACTTGCAAGAGTCTTCTTCAACGCAGACGTCTGCATCCATGGATGGCTCATCGCTAATATTAGTGGGTGAAAAGGGCCATGGATCGACCGAGGCAGCCTTCGTGTAATTTAAAAATAAAACAAATTAATTAAATATCAAATACGCAGAAATATGGGGTATTACACTTATGTATTATGATAGTGTGACTTCATTTCGGGACATGAAGTTATCAACACTATTATTAAGCGGATGAAATATTATGATAATGTCGTTGCAATCTTCATTATAAAGAATAATATATTCTAATTTAGTTAAGCATATTGAGATGAAGTATCCATCTGTCGAAGAAGGCATTCAGAGACAAAGTGTGTCAATTGAACACATTAGTACTAGTGTTAACATAACAGATCCTCCAATGAAAGGGCTATCTCTGAAGTTATTTTTGTAACATACTAAAGATGTGGGTCTCGGATATTTTATTCTGTGATTGCTATTTTCTTAGTTATTTGACACAACATTTGATATACTTTAAGTGTTTATGAATTTCAATTTTTTGTCTTTATTGTATACATGCATGTGAATGAATGAATGAATGTGATAGAAATAGTCTTTTCATAAAGATATTATTATGAGACCATTATGATAAATCACATTATTGGCCTTATTAAGTATAACATTAGTGGTGTGGTACATGGAAAGAACCAAGGTCTTGAATTAGTACGTGAATTCCATGACTCGTACTAATGAAGTATTTAGTTAAGGTATTTGATAATTGTTCTATAGACACTTTCGCAACTTATATTTAATCTAATCATTATGTATAACTTTTTGGGACCAAGTGGGAGACTCTCAACTTTATTTAATTTAATTATTTCTAATTACAAAATTAGGCCAAATTTCGTAACTATGAATTAATTACATTAATGCTCCTTTTAAGTGTGGTAAACAAAAGGTGGAAGTTTGAATTAATTGAATCTAGTATTTATTAATTCGAAGACCTGACATCTATAGTTTAGGGGGGTGACAAAGACGGTTCGGTAGCGGATCATGTGTTAGTTTTGGATGGGCGGGTGGTTTGGAATCCTAAGTTCAGACGTCGTCTCTGGGACTGTGAGCTAAAGGAGGTTGAAACCTTTTTGACTGGATGGGGATGACCCTGTGTCTAACAGGGGGGAGGATGAGTTGAGATGGAAGGTAGGAGGAAAAGGTTTTTTTTTCAATGGGTGGGTACTATTCCATCTTGATAGGAAATGACAACCCTATACCTTATTTCCATTGGAAGCAAATTTAGTAGATAAAGGCACCACAAAAAGTGATTTTTTTGTTTGGACCGCGACGAAGCAGGCCAATTTGATGATTAAGGGCTTGCATAAGCGAAGGAGGTTAATGGCTAGTTGATGTTGGTTATGTAAGGAGGCAGAGGATTAGACCAATAATTTACTTCTACATTGTAAGATGATGAGAGGGGACTTTAGGAGGTATTTTTAGCTCTTTGTCGGGTATCATGGGTTATGCCTGAGATGGTGAGGGCGTTACTAAAGATGTGGCACCTTCTGAAGCGATGGGAGGGGGATTGCAAAGTGTGAAGCTTGGTTCGACGTTGCATCTTTTGGGCTATTTGGCAAGAAAGATATTCGAGATGCTTCGAAGGGGTACAAACCGAATCGGTTAGAATTCGGTACAATTGTTTTAGCACTTTATTTGTATGGTGTAAGGAGAGATATGTGGCAACTCTGCCTAATTTTTAGAGTGTGTGGAGGAGTTCCATGGAGACATGTAGCCCTGGGTGGTTTTGTTGTCTTTGGCCCAGTTTTGTGGGTAGTTGTTCTTGTCGGTTACTGTTTATACTCTCTATATACGAATTTTGCTCCTTAGCGGATGGTTTAAATGCAACATTTATTTTTCAAAAAAAATTTATCGCGTTCTTAAGAATGGTTTTACACAGCGTATACAATCAATATATTAAATTTTACTAAGAAAAAATCAACATCGTTATAATTTTGAATCATATTTTTGTTTGACCTTAACTAATTCAAAGATTTCAATTTTCAAATATGTTTTTTCGACAATTTCTTATGTGAGATGTAAAACTCACTACATGAGTGTTTTTCGGCCATAGATGCACCTCCTTAAGTTTAACATATATTTGGGAAATTGATACTCAAAGTGATAATGAATCAAAGGGGAAATCAAAATTTTATTTGTTAAACATTATGTTTCTACTCTTATAATTGGTACAATTGTTTTTGTTTTTTTAATTCTTGTCGGTTCATTTAGCACCGGGAAATGAATTTAACTTTCAAAAATATATCAAACACTCAGTAGACAATTATTTCAAGGTAGTTATGGTAATCAAGTATTACTCAATAACATGTCTTGTAATTCTTTGTAGAAGTGGTATATCATTCGTTAACAATCTGACATTTTTAATGTATATATATTTTCAGTCCAGTGTTATGGACGTCCGTAGTAATCTTTTTGCTTCTTAACAGTGATGGTCAGCTCTTGAAAATCCGATTATATAATGTTATTATGTACACAATTATATTTGGGTTTATTTACAAGGTATGTATCTAACATCACAATATATTTTATTTACATGTGGTGTATTCTCCGTCTTTAGTCCATTAAAGTTAACATCACAATATATTTTTTCAGACTTGTGAGTGAACGAGTAGCCGTCTTCTCTTCTCTCTAGCTAACCCTAACCCTAGATAGGGTTTTCATGGCTTTTCTACCTTCTCCTATCGTAGGAGAAGGCATGCAACCCCTACATCAGAATGCTTCTTCTTCTTCCCTTTCAAAAGCCTCTCCTAACCTCCAAAACCACGTCCAACCTGATCCAAAACACAAATCTTTTGCTGATGTTGTGTGTTCCAAAAACATGCCTAAAACCATTCTTCATCCCATATCTTCTTATAAAGGTGAACCTGCTATTATGTATGAGGATTCCAGTATTCAAGAAATGGCTGCACCATTCAAGTACATCTTGGTTGGAAAGTTCTCACATGGTCGACCCTCGGTGGATGATATTCGTAAGTTTTTCTGTTCTATCAACTTTAAAGCCTCTGCTCATATAGGATTAATTGACAACAAACATGTTTTGATCCGTCTTGATCATGAAGAAGACTTTCATCATATTTGGCTTAAAGACTCTTGGTTCATTCATGGATTCCCTATGCGATCCTTCAAATGGGACACAGATTTTCATCCAAATAAGGAATCATCAATTGTTCCTGCTTGGATTTTACTTCCTCTCCTCCCTATTCATTTGTATAATATGAGTGCTATGTTCTCTATTGGACAAGTAGTAGGGAGGCCTCTCAAGATTGATGGTGGGACTGGTTCAATTGCCAGACCAAGTGTTGCTAGGTTGTGTGTCGAAGTTGATTTAAAACAAACTTTGCCTTCAAGGGTCTGGATTGGCAATAAGGATAAAGATTCTGGCTTCTGGCAACCTATAGTATATGAAGATTTACCACCATTTTGTTATTTTTGTGGTAAGAAAGGTCATGATCAAGGTCAATGTCATTTCAAGAAGGTTTCGGACGCTGAAAAGAATAGGATGAGCAACAAGGTAATTCAGAGAGCAAAGCAAAACCAGAAAAAGTCTACAAAAGAATGGGTAGCTAGATCGTTTGAGACAAATCCAGTAGAAGATCAAATTGTTAGTGAAATAGCATTGGAGAAAGAAGATGGGGAGATTTTGGAGAAGAATCAGTCCAGCCCCATACAAGTAAGACAAACTTTGATTTCAATTTTTTTCAAAAAACAGGATATGGTGGTGGAGGTGAGACCTATTGTAGAAGATCAATATAATGTGCAAACTCTTAGAAAGGAGCTCCTTAAAAATGTTCCAGAAGTAGGAGAAATTTGTGTTACAGGTGATACTGTATGTATGCCTGTTTCAGATCTAGTAGAGGTTGAAGTGGATAATTGTATTGAGTCTATGGTTGGTGTAAGAGAAAAGTCCTGCAATGATGAGGATATTGTCCAAGCATATTAGGAAGATGCTATTCAAAACAATTTTGGGGGAGGTTGTTCATCTGATGATAGAGAGCATATGGATGGATTTACAACAGTTGTAAGGAAGAGGAAATCTCCAATTTTGAAGGGACTCAAAAATATTAGAATATTAAGGTCCAACTCAAACTCAAAAAATTCTAATAAGTCGATATGATTGAAGCTATGATTTGGAATGTTCGGGGAATTTCTAAGAAAGGGGCAATGAGGAGAATAAGTAGACTTAACAAAATCCATAGGCTGCAAGTAATGGTCATTTTAGAGCCTAAACAGGAATTGGGGAAAATTCAAAGCTTTATGATTAAATTAGGCTTTGCTTCTTGCAAATCTAATTTAAATAGTAAAATCTGGTGCTTTTTTAAGGAAGGGGTGGAATGGGAGCTCATTTCTGATATGTCGCAGTGTATAACAATGAAAGTTAAGCTTAATGGTGTAGCTCAGTATGTACAGTGTAGCTTTGTTTATGCTAGCTGCATCAGATTGGAAAGAAGAGTTTTGTGGGCGCATTTGTCAGATATGTGTATAGACTCAGCTTGGATGATATGTGGGGACTTCAACATTATAATGAATCAGGACGAGAAGGCTGGAGGTAATAATATTAATATTGGTGCTATGTTTGAATTCATTGAGTGCATTGAAGGTAATGGGCTAGTAGATTTGGGGTATAAAGGGTCGAAATTCACTTGGCACAATAAGAGAAGTGGAGGGAGCAGTATAGGGTGTAGGCTTGATAGAATTCTAATGAATCAGCAGTGCTTAGACTGTGGAATTAAATGGGAAGTTAATCATCTCAATCAAAGTATGTCTGATCATAATCCTCTATTACTATCTGGTAACTTAATTAGTCATCAGACTTCTAAAGCCTTTGTTTTCCTTAAATTTTGGACTGAGAAAGAGGCCTGCATCAAAATTGTGGAAGAAACCTGGAAGGAAGTGGAGTGCTCTAATCCTATAGTAGCTATCTCCCTAAAACTCAAAGCTATCAGAGGTAAACTTAGCAGGTGGAGTAGATCATATTATGGGGATATTTTTCAGGCGGCTAGGCATGCTGAAGACTTACTCTTGCAAGCTGAAATTGCTTATGAAAATGATCCCTCTGAATTTAATAGAGAGGTTCTTTCCCAGGTAACTGCTTCCCATAATCATTGTCTCAAAATAGAATATGAATTCTGGGCGCAAAAAGCAAATGAGAGATGGGGTCAAGATGGGGATAGGAACACTGCCTATTTTCATAAGTGTGTTAAAAATAAGCAGCGTCGTTTAGCCATTGATAAGATAAAGAAGGATGATGGTACGTGGATTCATACAAAAGAAGAGATAAAAGCTGAAGCAATTGATCATTTTTCTGCAGTTTTTCGATCAGATGAGAATGTGTATCCAGAAGGGGAACAAGATCTGCTAAGGCATATTCCAAAAACCATTACTGAAGATATGAACAAAGCTCTGATTGTGTGGCCTGATATGGAGGAGGTGGAACATGCTATAAAAGGTTTAAGTTCATCTAGCAGTCCAGGTGTAGATGGCTTTCCTGGGTACTTTTTAAAATTTTTTTGGGATATTATTAAAGCTGATGTGTTGCAGGCAGTCCATAGTTTCTTTGGAGGCTCTATTCTTCCAAAAATTTCAACAACTACCAAAATTGCTTTGATCCCAAAGACTTTAAACCCTCAATCGTTTAATGAGTTCAGACCTATAAGCATGCAAAATTTTATCAATAAAATCTTCTCAAAGATTTTGAATGACAGGCTTTCAAAGTTCTTGAATCAAATAATTTCTCCAGTTCAATCAGGCTTCATCAAAGGCAGGTCCATTACAGAAAATGTTTTGTTGGCTCAAGAATGTATTTCTCGTCTGCATCATAAGAATTTTGGAGGGAATATCATCTTTAAATTGGACATGGCTAAGGCTTATGATAGGGTCTCTTGGATGTTTCTTATAAAGACTATGCGAAGAATGGGGTTCTGTGAGATATGGTTGGATTATATATGGAGGATTATTTCTAATGCATGGTTCACTATTATAATTAATGGAGAGACTTCTGGATTTTTCAAATCTTCTAGAGGATTAAGGCAAGGGGATCCTTTATCCCCTAGTCTATTCATTATGATGGCAGATGTCCTATCCAAAAACCTTGAATTCTTGCTTACTAACTCAAATTATGTGGGGTATAAAATGCCAATTGGTAGCCCTCGATTTAATCATTTGTCTTTTGCAGATGACATTATCATTTTTAGCTCAGGCAATGTGAAGGAAGTGAAGCAGAATATGAGAGTGCTAAGACTCTATGAGCAGGTTTCGGGTCAACTAATCAATACTAGTAAGAGCAATGTCATGGCTTCGAAGCAGATTAATCTCAGAGCCCTCAGTAAAATCAAGGAAGTTTCTGGTATGCAACTAAAGTCAGATCCTATAAAGTACTTAGGCTGCCCTATTTTCAGTGGAAGGAAAAAGAGTATTTATTTTATAGAGATGGTACAGAATATAAAGAATAGAATTCAAGGATGGAAGTCTAAATGTTTGAGTCTTGGAGGTAAGGTTGTTCTCATAAACTCAGTGCTCTCTTCCATGTATCTATATAATTTATCTGCTTTGAATCCTCCAAAAGCAATTCTCAATAAAATTACTGCTAGTATTGCAAATTTTTTTTGGAGTAACTGCTTTGGGGAGTCTCGGCATCACTGGTGTGGCTGGGAGAAAATAACTAAACCCATATCTGAGGGTGGGTTGGGAATCATAAATTTATATGATGTTCACTCGGCTCTGAGTATGAAATTATGGTGGAATTTTAGACAGCAAAAATCTATTTGGGCAAAGTTCATGATGGCAGCTTATTGTAGGGGTCAGCACCCTTGCTCAGCTTCAAAGAGAGGGTCAGCTCAGACATGGAATCGTATGTGCAATGTGAGGGACAAAGCTGAAGAGCATATGATGTGGATAATTGGAGAAGGAAATATTAATATAGCAAAGGACAACTGGGGTGTTCCTGAATGTAAATTATCAAATGTGGTAGAAGCGGGGCAGATTAAAGAATTCTGGAACCAAAGCAAAATATGGGAAAAAGAGAAGTTAGAGCAGGTCTTCAATTATGAGATCGCATTTAAAGTGTTAAATTTTGAAGAAATTATGCCTAATTCTTCTGATTCTCTGATTTGGAAACCTTCTAGCACAGGTCTCTTCAATATAACCTCTGCTTGGAACATTTGTAGGAAGTCAAGTCCATCATGTTTGAGTTCGAAGTTTATCTGGCATAAACATCTTCCCATAAAAATGTCAGTTTTTATGTGGAAGATGTTGAATAATCTTCTTCCTACTGATGATAAGATAAAAGCTATTGGTTTTAGAGGGCCTTCAAAATGTTGTTGTTGTCAAAAGCCTAGAGAAGAAGATGTTGATCATATATTAGAGGCTGGAGATTTTCCTTCTGCTATATGGGATCAAGTTACTAGAGAATATGGGATTACTAGAATAAGAGGTGGAGGTGTGCGAAATCAGCTCTTTCAATGGTGGATTCATGGGGTTAAGATAGACCATATTGTAAGCAAAGTGGTGCCATCAATTGTTTGTTGGTTCTTATGGTACTATAGAAACAAATGTCGGTATGATGACTGCTCTCCTAGTGTAGCTTCAATTTTGGTTCTAATTAAAAATGAAATTGCTCGAAGGGCTGTTACGAGTATGGAGCATGGTAAAAAAGATATTATGTTTATAAAATGGAATCCTCCTATATATGGCTCTTTGAAGTTAAATGTGGATGGGAGTGCTATAGGGAATCTTGGGTATGGAGGAGGAGGTGGCGTGCTTAGGAATCAATCAGGAGATATGGTTTGGGCGTTTCATGCGCATTTTGGTGTGGTGTCTAATATGGAAGCTGAAGCTTTGGCTTTACTAAAAGGCCTTGAATTCCTTTTAGACTTTATTGGTTATGATCTATTGGTAGAAAGTGATTCAGAGGCTCTTGTGAACATCATCAATTGTCAAAGAAAGCCTCCTTGGAAAATAAGTTGGGTTATTCATAAAATCAGGAGCTTAATGGATATGATGAAGATAAATCTTGTTCATGTATATAGAGAGGCGAATAAAGTGGCTGATTTTCTCGCAAAGCTAGGAGCATCTGAGAAAAAGGAATGCTTCTCTTTAGTTCTTAGTGTCTTCCCAAAGCATCTCAAAGGTCTTATAGTAGTGGATAAATGGAGACTCCCATCCATCAGACATGTATAGTGGTCATTGGTGTTCTATTTTGTCAGTAGGTGGGATTAGTCTATATCTAATTTGCTCCTTTTTATATGGCTATGTAAGGGATTTATTCTATAAAGATCCTCATTTATGTTTCCTTATAAAGTTCTCTGTGTTCTTTGGATGTAAGCCATATAGAAGAGGCAAGGTCTTCTAAATATTGCAATAAATCTTACAAAGTTTAAAAAAAAAAAAAAACAAAAAACAAAAAATAATTTTTTAAAAAATCACTAAAAATGATTAATAAAATACATAAATAAAAAACAAGAAAAAATAAATATAAAAATAATTACAAACAACATGTATATATTTAATATACTATAAATAAATCCAAATTAGTAACAAGAGTAATCAATCCATTAATAATACGGTCCATGTCACAATACGAAAATTATATGGACTTGGTAATAACCAATCACCCACTAAGGAACATAAATGCCAAAACATAAACCATACCTTGAACCACAAAAGTATAATTCAACCCAATCACTCAAAAAAGAAAAAGCAAATCAAACCAATACTTCAACACAATCATAACCCTTAACACCACCATATTGCTCTCCTTAATGGGCAGGAGTTTCTTTTTCCTTCTCTTCCTCGGTCTTGGGGTGGTATCCACGCAACTTCTCATTGATCTTTTCAAGAAATCCTTTTTTCTTCTTTCCCTCGCCATCCGAGGTTCCGCACTCTGCCGGTGGTGGTACAACAACCTCATCGGTTTTCTTATGTCCGGGAAGTTTCTCTTTAATCTTGTCTAGGAAACCCTTCATTTCTTCGGGCTCGGCATGGGTTTTTTCATTGTCATCGCATTTAATTATCGGCACGCTTGTGTCCTCTTCGGGTTTCTCGATTTTCTTCTCTTCGAATTTCTCCTTGAGTCCCTTCTTTTTCTTCCTCTTGATCTTCTCTCCTCCCTCTTCTACTTCCTTTTCACTCGACTGCATATTTTAAAATACGTAAATCAATGAGAAAAGAAGAAAAACAATTAAAATTAAAAAAAAGGACTTATATTATAGGTTAGGTATAGAAACAATCTTTTTAACATCATTACATATAAAGGCTTACATATTCTTATAAATTTTACAAATTTCACATTGCAAATGATATAAATAATTATTTTTTTTTCTACCTTATCTCTCAATATTATATTGTATTTAGAGATGACCCTTGGAAAGATTAATAACTAGAGTTAGCCCTTATAGGTATACTACAAGTGAGTTATCACATACTAGTAGGATCATGCACAAAGTTAAGTTTAATTACGATCAACAAAATAAAAAAATAAAACAATCTATGAACAAATATTCTATCACAAAACTCGGTTACTCATCTATGAAATAGTACATAAATTAAGAATAAATCCCTATACTAACATATAGGTAACTTTGTTTTTGTCATGATATACGTTCTCGTGTCCTGTTACAAGCTACCTCAAACATGGAGGTAGCTAATCCTCCTCCATTTCTGTTCTAAAACATTTCGATCCTTCTTCTATTCCCCATGCATCTCATATTTTTTTACAATCGTTTGCATCCATTGCATCCATTCAGATTTTCATTGGTCGGTAAGTTTTCCAATGGGAGGCCATCTATAAATGACATATGTGAGGTTTTTTCATTATCTGGTCTGAGGTCAGAGGGTAATGTAGGTTTGATCGACCAAAAAAATGTTTTTATTCAATTATTCAATGAAGAAGACTCTCATAGGATATGGACAAGGGATACGTGGTTTATCTACTAAAACATCATCAAAAAAACTTACAGAGCTGCTATCAATCCATGCACATTTGGCCTATGCTAAACATTTTATATTGTATAAGTTAATCATTTGAAACTCATTCATGGTAACAATCACATGATTGTGATCATCGTACATTTGGCCTATGCTAAACATATTGGCTTTCATGCCATCCACAAAACGAATATTGTCTAGTGTAGGAAATATGGTAAAACATTTTGAACCCTTCATTACACGCTGACTTTTATCCCATCCCAAAAATTAATTGTGTTGCCTTTGTTCTTAATGAAATTCTAAAACCATGGCTTACCACCCGTCATAAGCCTTGAACACCTGCTATCAAAATACCTATTTAATGGAAAAATATCCCAACCGGGGGGGGGGGATGGGATATCGGGGGATGGGGATGGATTGAATTGGGATTTTGGTATTGAGTTAACTTTTTATAAATTCAAAATATTTTCCTTCTTTTCACAAATCATTTTATGTCAGAAGATAAAAAGATTTTCTCATTGTTTTGTTTTATTTTAGCCACTCACCTTCGAACAATATAAATTATCATCACACATATGAAGTGAATCAAGAATGTAAAGATAGTAAGGGAATATAAATGGACACAAGCATTTTTATCATTTGTCATCCTGCTTTAATCCACCACGCAATAGGGCACTTCAAGAAGCTCCACTAACTTCTGGTTCATGGGCGGTGAGAACCAACACCTTATAAACAGGGACGAAGTTGTGTTGGGACTAGTGGGGACTTGAGCCCCACATTTTGTTTTTTTTTTGGAAAAAATAGAAAAATATGTATATAAAAATATATGGGGTAAAAGTTTTTCAAACCAAATCTACTAAAACATCAGCAGCAAAACAATCCATGCACAACATAGAGCAAATTGATAAATCTATATACATAGAAAGAGATATGAATAAAAACTTACAGAGCTGTTATCAGATCGGAGAAGTTTCTCTAGCAAAGAAGGTTTTTTCTCCTCATGCTCACACTCAACTTTAGTTTCATGCACAACGCACGATCTGAACCTTTTGATCAAACTCAGAAACCAACACTCTTGACGCTTTTTCCCAAGATCTGTGCTCTCAACTTCCTCCTTGTGCTCGTGGGTATGTGCTTCTTCTGCCATTCTAATTATAAAACAGTTGAAAAGGCTAGTAGTGATGGTTTGAGAGAGGTTGTGAGGGGAAATGGGGTTTTATAGGAGAAATACCACACGGAAATAAAAAAATACTAAAGGACACGTAACTCAAAGGTTTTGAAAGTGAAGGGTTTACAATATCTGGACGTATCCGAACACAAATAAAAATAGAATACAAATCATCACATGTGATAGTGATATCTAATCCAACTCAATTTGTGTTCTCGGTCCCTTAATCTTCAGATTTAACGCCAAATAAATTAAATTATATATTTGTTTTCACAAAAATATTCTTTTTGCTTATATATGAGTATAAAAAAAGGGATGATTTATTTTAAGAGGCATATACCAAATATTTCCTCGAATTTTTTTTAACACACATTTAGTGCTAGCATTTTTATTTTGCATCAAAAAGTCCTTTACCCCGCTGGCGTGGACCTTTTGATACAAAATAAAAGCCTTGAACTAAATGTGCATTAAACAATGTTTGAAGGACTGTATTTGATCCTTATTTTAATCCCTTAAATTTTATTTAATCAACGAAATTTTAATATACCTCTTGAGTTCTTATTTATCCAACGTACTTTATCGGGTGGTTTAAATAAAAAAATAAAATATACCTTAACCGCACATACAAATACTGTTAACGATTTTTCTTCTCTTCTGTTTTTATATGTATTCATTATTGATAATTTTCACTTTTTCAACAAATTTGCACTTTTTTTTTTCATATTTGATACTAGTGCGTAAACATGAATTTTTTGAATACCAGAACTTTGTTTTTAAAAATTTAATGGCTATATTTTTCATCATTATGCCATAATTATTTCTTAGCATGTTTATTATAAATATATTTTTCTCGTTATTTTAATTTTTTTCGTCTATTGTACGTGTATTACATAATGGAAAACAAAATAAAAAAAAGGTGGAGCGAAGATAAATTTACTAAAGAGATTTAAAGCCAAGTTTCTACAATCAAACATACAAGAAGACATGGGCGGATCCATATGGAAGGAAGGTGGGGCAAGTGCCCCACCCTAAATCTCAAATTCAAAATTTTGCCCCTAAAAAATATTAAATTTAGAGTTGTGCCCACCCAAAAAAAGAAAAAATTTCAAAATTTTACCCCTAAAAAATTTGTAACCCCCCCAAAATATTCGGGGGCTTCCGCCCCAGAACCCCCGGCAATGGTTTGTGCCCCACCCCAAATTATTTTATAGATCCGTCTCTACATGTGCATGCCCATAAAAGTGCTCATGCATATGCATGGCCCTCTTGAGAGCAATCCTATATGATGAGAACTTTTAAGACGCACCTTTAGACTAGGGCTCATTTGTTCATTCTTTTCGCTTCTTTCTTCTTATACCAATAAGGTTAATAATTAATATTTCGCTTGTTTCTCTGTTAGCTTTTGTTTTGTATACTCCCTGTATACGGGTTCGCTCCCTTAAGCGTTTTGATTTTTAATACAATCATTTAATTATCGAAAAAAATATTTAATGGCTAAAAAATTGTTTCATTTAATGTTTAGTTCAACTTTTTCTTAAAAAATATTATTTAATATTTATAGTGACATTATTATACATATATAATTAACTGTACTATTTATAAGTGGATGTCATAGTTGGAACTAAACATTAAAGAAATTATTGACATTTTTTTAAATGACCCATATTTTTTAGGATCAATTACCAAAAAGTCTCTTGAACATTTTTTAATACACGTTTAATCAAAGCCATTTTATTTTGTTCCAAAAAGTCCCTCACCACATAAAAACACAAAAGATACCTATTTTTTGTTTAACCCATTTAGTGCATAAAACACTCATTTACCCAATATTTTCTTATTTGTAAAGGTCCGCGCTAACGGCACCCCCTCCCCACCTCCCACACCCACCACCCACGACCCCACCTCCACTGTTGGAGCTCCGATAGTGGGGGGTGGAGGGAGGTGGGTAAATGGGTTTGTGTGTGTCATTGTTTTAATTTTTTTATATGGTGAGGAACTTTTTGGAAAAAAATAAAAAGATTTGAACTAAACGTGTATTAAAAAATGTTCGAGGAACTATTCAATGTATGCCTCTATTTTTTTATTGTTATAGAAAAAAAATACTAAATATTTTATTTAGAACAATATTAAATATAAGGTATGTTATTTTAAAAATCGTATTTACTAAATAGTGCAAACAAATCTCCCTCTCTCTCCCTCACTCACACACAAAAAAAAATATAAGGTATATATTCTCTAAAAAAAAGTTTACTTTTGGTTGAAAATAAACTACTTTTAGTTTTACTTTTAGTTTTAGTTGAAAAAAATATAAGATATATGCCTCTATTTGATAAAACAATAAAACAAAGCCCAAATGATAACTCCAACTTAATTTAAATATAAGGTATATATTACGAAAAAAGTTACTTTTAGTTGAAAATCGACTACTTTTTCACCATACAAATAAATTGGTAAACAATCATATCGAACATTCTTGACTACTAGAGAGAGAGTTATTTTTTAATTAAATTCATGAATTGATAAAACAGTAAAACAAAGGCCAAATGACAACTCCAACTTAATTTTGTGTTTGACTAAAACCACTCTTATAAAAAGTAACACCACTTTTACCATCTTTTTGTTCCATGTGAGATGATGGACATGATGAGAAAACTGTCTAAACTAAACATGAGAGCTTCAAAAGAGGCACCTCCTTAAGTTTCACATATATTTGGGAATTTGGTACTCAAAGTGATAATGAATCAAAGGGGAAATGACTCAAAATTTTACTTGTTAAACATTGTGTTTCTACTCTTATAATTGGTACAATTGATTTTTTTTTTTATAATTCCTGTAGGTTCATTTAGCACCGGGAAATGAATTTAACTTTCAAAAATATATCAAACGCTCAGTAGATAATTATTTCAAGGTAGTTATGGGAATCAAGTATTACTCAATAACATGTCTTGTAATTCTTTGTAGAAGTGGTATATCATTCTTTAGCAATCTGACCTTTTTAATGTATATATATTTTGAGTCCAGTGTTATGGACGTTCACAATCATCTTTTGGCTTCTTAACGGTGATGGTCGGCTCTTGAAAATCCTATTATATAATGTTATTATTTACACAATTATATTTGGGTTTATTTACATGGTATGTCGCTAACGTCACAATATATTTTATTTACATATGGTGTATTCTCCATTTTTAGTCCATTAAAGTTATTGTTATTAAAGAAAAAATAATTTTTTAAAAAATCACTAAGAAATGATTAATAAAATATATAAATAAAAAATAAGAAAAAAATTAATATAAAAATAATTACAAAGAACGTGTATATATTTAGACAAGGTAGAATATACTATCAATAAATTCAAATTAGAGACAAAAGTAAGCAATCCATTAATAATACGGTCCAGGTCACAATACGAAAATTGTACGGACTTGGTAATAACCGATCACCCACTAAGGAACATAACTGCCAAAACATAAACCATAACTTGAACCACAAAAGTATAATTCAACCTAATAACTCAAAAAGTAAAAAGCAAATCAAACCAATACTTCAACACAATCATGACCCTTAACACCACCATATTGTTCTCCTTAATTGGCAGGAGTTTCTTTTTCCTTCTCTTCCTCAGTCTTGGGGTGGTATCCACACAGTTTCTCCTTGATCTTTTCAAGAAATCCTTTTATCTTCTTTCCCTCGCCATCCGAGGTTGCGCACTCTGCCGGTAGTGGTACAACAACCTCATCGATTTTCTTATGTCCAGGATGTTTCTCTTTAATCTTGTCTGGGAAACCCTTCTTTTCTTCGGGTTCGGCATGGGTTTTTTCATTGTCGTCGCATTTAATTATCGGCACGCTTGTGTCCTCTTCGTGTTTCTCGATTTTTTTCTCTTCGAATTTCTCCTTGAGTCCCTTCTTTTTCTTTCTCTTGATCTTCTCTCCTCCCTCTTCTACTTCCTCTTCACTCGACTGCATATTTTAAAAAACGTAAATCAATGAGAAAAGACAAAAACAACTAAAAATTAAAAAAAAAAGGGACTTATATTATAGGTATAGAAACAATCTTTTTAACATCATTACATATAAAGGCTCACATATTCTTATAAATTTTACAAATTTCACATTGCAAATGATATAAATATTTAGTCTTTTTTTTCTACCTTATATCTCAGTATTATATTGTATTTAGAGATGACCCTTTGAAAGATTAATAACTAGAATTAGCCCCTTACTACAAGTGAGTTATCACATACTAGTAGGATCATGCACATGCACATGCACAAAGTTAAGTTTATTTACGATCAACAGAATAAAAAATAAAACAATCTATGAACAAAAATTCTATCACAAAACTCGGTTACTCATCTATGAAATAGTACATAAATTAAGAATACTAAAATATAGGTAACTTTTTGTCTCATATACAGTTCTCATGTCATGTTACACAAACAAGTCTTGTGGTGTGATACAAAGTTGGTATAATTGTAATGAACTTATGTGATGCAAAGTTGGTATAATTGTAATGAACTTACTAGAAAACAATCCATGCACAACATAGAGCAAATTGATAAATCTATCTATCTATCTATATATATATATAGAAAGAGATATTAATAAAAACTTACAGAGCTATCAGATCCGTGAAGTTTCTCTAGCAAAGAAGTTTTTTTCTCTTCATGCTCAGACTCCTCAACTTTAGTTTCATGCACAGATTCACAAATTTGAACCTTTTGATCAAACTCAGAAACCAGCAGTTCCTCTATGTGCTCATGGGTATGTGCTTCTTCTGCCATTCTAATTATAAAACAGTTGAAAAGGCTAGTAGTGATGGTTTGAGAGAGGTTGTAAGGGGAAATGGGGTTTTATAGGAGAAATACCACACGAAAATAAAAAATACTAAAGGACATGTAACTGAAGGGTTTTGAAACTGAAGGGTTTACAATATCTGGACATATCCGAACACTGTTTCATTTTTTCACATTTACAGGTCGGATGAAACCATGAAAGGAAAAAATAAAAATAGAATACAAACCATCACATGTGATAGTGATATCTATTAAGGATATTCATCCAACGTAACTGATATTATGGGCAGGCCTATTCTCAAGGAAGTTTTGAATTTTGAAGCAGCCCTATTCTCCAGGAAGTTTTACAGTTGAAACAGATATTACGCAGAATTTGAATTTTAGTTTACTAAGGTAGGTAGTTCTCCTATAAAGTTGGAGACTACTTAGTCTATTCTGTTCCTTTTGTTTAGCTGTTAGTTACACAGCAACTTTGCTATTTAAACTGTAGCTTTTGGTTCTTTTCGTATGAATGAAAAACCATAGTATTCATTCTCCAAAATTAATTCACTTGTCTCTTTATGGTATCAGAGCTTAGCTCTATGGCATCCGGGTCATCATCAATGAATTCTGGTGTTTCACTCAACATAACTTCATTGCATCAACTGGTGTCAATGAGTTCTGTTAAACTGAAACCAGAAAATTACTTAGTTTGGAGAAACCAAATGCTCCAACTTATGAAAACAATTAAGGTGACAAGCATGGTGAAAGAAGAACCACCACAGCAACTCAACGAAAAAGGAGAAAACACAAAAGAATATCAGGAATGGGAAGATAAAGATGCTCTCATCAGAAGTTGGTTGTCATATTCACTCTCCGATGAGTGTCAATATCTCATTGTGGGATGTGAATCTGCAAAACAAGCTTGGGAATGTCTGGAAGAAAATTTTTTGCAGTCTTCTAAAGAAAAAGAGTTTCAGTTGAAAGAACGGGTACATGATATTAAGCTAGATGGAAGAACTCTTGATGAATACATAAAAGAATTCAAAGGCTTGTGCGATGGATTAGCGGCCATTCACAAACCATTGGATGAGGATACCAAAGTTATCAGTTTTGCAAGGGGACTCGGACAAAAGTACAATGTTTTCCGTGCTGTTATGTTGAGTAAGCCTCCATATCCCACTTTGTTACAACTGATTACCTCACTCAAAGGATTTGATATTCGAGAAGATTCATCTAAATCAGATAATTCTTCTCAGAATATTCAACCTGATCATTCAATGGCATTTGCAGCCATAAGAGCCCCCATGCAACATTTTAATAGAGGACGTTTTCAAAATAATAGAGGAAGAGGATTTGTTGGCCACAACCAATTTTATAATTCTCGTGGAAGGGGTTTTAGACCAGCTGGTCACTATAACCCATATTCTTCTAACAGTGCTGCGTCAAATTCACCAAATGTTGTCCACTCTTTTCCTATGATGTCTACATCAATGCAGCCATATCATCATAGGCCGTCAAATCCAATGCAGGCCTATAATCGTAGTCTGCCCAAAACAGTCTCAGGAAGTACTATGATACAACCAGCAGGTGCATTTCCTTCCACTCAAACCACTCCTAAAGCTGAAATAGAGGTCTGTCAAATTTGTGGTAGGTCAAATCATATTGCACCAAACTGTTTTTATCGTTGGGACTACTCCTTTCAAACCCAATCACAGAATCCAACTGCCATGACAGCCACAAATTATGAGTCTCAAATGGACAATGCTCTTTATGTTGATTCAGGAGCCACCTCTCACATGACAAACAATACAGGTAATTTTTCAAAAATTTCACCATACATAGGACATGACAAAGTTATTGTTGGGGATGGTTCTAAACTTGCTATAACACATGTTGGTGATAAAAATCTAAATCAAAATTTAATTTTGAAAGATGTTTTAGTTGTGCCAAAAATTAAAAAGAATCTTATTTCTGTAAGTCAATTGTTACAAGACAATGAATGTTTATTAGAATTTTCTAATGATAATTTTGTTGTCAAGGACAAGAAGACTCAACAAGTGCTAGCCAAGGGAATTAAAAAGGGCTCTCTTTACACTTTTGAAGAAGAACATCAAGAAGCTCTAAATGTTATGAAGGAAGGAAAGGCTAGTGATCAAATTTGGCATCAACGATTAGGACATCCTCAAGCAAAGTCTTTAAAGTCTTTAAATAAAAGTCATGTTCTACATGTGGATCATTGGAATAAATTACCTAGTATTTGTTCAAGTTGTCAATTGGGAAAGAGTTGTAAACTTCCATTTGGATTAAATGACAAAATTTCTCAAATTCCTTTTAAAAAGATTCACTGTGACTTATGGGGGCCTGCTCCCATTGCTTCATCTCAAGGTTTCAAATTTTATGTTATTTTTGTGGATGATTGTACTAGATTTACTTGGCTATATCCATTAAAATACAAATCTGATTTTCATCAGGTCTTTCTCACTTTTCACAAAATGATTGAAAATCAATTTGAGAAGAAAATCAAAATTTTTCAATGTGATGGTGGTGGTGAATTTTCTAATAAGGAGTTTATTAACTTTCTTGAACAACAAGGCATTGTCCGTCATATATCTTGTCCTAGAACTCCTGAACAAAATGGTGTCGCTGAACGCAAACATCGTCATATTGTGGAAACAGGATTGACTCTATTATTTCATGCCAATCTTCCAATGTTTCTTTGGGTTGAAGCCTTTTTAACTGCTACTTACCTAATAAATCGGTTACCCTCTGCACCATTAAAAGAAGTTTCTCCATTTTTTAAACTTTATGGTGCACATCCTAATTACTCCATCTTACGAACTTTTGGGTGCCGTTGTTTTCCTTATCTTAGAAATAAAACACAAAATAAATTTCAACCAAAGTCATATCCTTGTATTTTTATTGGGTATAGTAGCATTCATAAAGGTTATCGTTGCTATCATCCCATTACGAAACGCATTTTCATTTCACGGCATGTTATTTTTGATGAAAATAATTTTCCATATGTCACTTCTAAAAATATCATGCCACATTCTGAACCCACTCATATGACCACCTATACTGAATTTTTACTTCGGCCTCCCTCACCTACAACTACCACTACAACCACTCAGTCTACTTCACCAACTATTATACCTGTTATACCTGCCACTCTCCCACAAGAAATGTCGTCTGCACATGTCCTTAATCTTTCTCCCATTTCAAATGACTCTTTGACCATCACTCCTCCTCTTGAGATGTCAAATCTGTCCACTCCTAGTACACCTACTACTATGACTTCTTTTCCACCATCTTATCCTCTCACCTCACCTACTATGCCAACCTCACCAGCTCCTACCTCCCCTATATCATTACCACACCCTTATACTCCTACTCCAAGTGACGTCAACCAGCCTCCTATTAATCTAACAGTCGACATTCCCATTTCACCCGCTCCATTGTCTGGTGTTCCTCCTTCCCCTTCCCCGAACTATCATCCCATGATTACCCGCTCTAAAGGACCACCCACTGCACTGCTGGCTAATACTATACTTGCTGAACCGAGATCTTTTCGACAGGCTCTTTTATTTCCTGAATGGGTACTTGCCATGCAATCAGAAATTGATGCCCTTCACAAAAACAACACTTGGACTTTGGTGCCTCCATCTTCAAATATGCATGTTATTGGTTCCAAATGGGTATATCGTACCAAATTACACTCTGATGGTACGTTGGATAAATATAAAGCACGCCTTGTTGCTTAGGGTTTCCATCAAATTGAAGGAATTGATTTTGGGGAGACTTTTAGTCCCGTTGTTAAACCGGCCACAATCCGCATTGTGCTTTCCTTTGCTCTATGTCAAAAATGGCCTTTAAAACAGTTGGACATTAAAAATGCTTTCCTTCATGGGTTTCTCACTGAAGAGGTTTATATGCGACAACCGCCTGGTTTTGAGCATCCTCAATTTCCTGATTATATTTGCAAACTTCGTAAGGCTATATATGGACTTAAACAAGCCCCCCGTGCATGGTTTGATCGGTTCAGCTTGTTCTTGCTATCTTTGGGCTTTACTTGTAGCACAGCCGACTCCTCACTCTTTGTTTTACATTCTTCTGGTGGTACTATTCTTCTTCTTCTTTATGTTGATGATATCATTTTGACAAGTAGCAGTTCAACACTTCTTTCTTCCCTCACTACAAAATTGGCTTCCGAATTTTCTCTTACTGATTTGGGGGATTTGCATTATTTTTTGGGTATTGAAGTCACGCCATTTTCAGGTGGTTTATTTCCGTCCCAACAGCGTTATGTTGATATCTTACTTCAAAAGGCGAATATGGTTGATTGTCATTCTATTCAGACACCTCTTCCCACCAAACCTGCTCTCTCTACTCCCGTTCCATTTGATAATCCAACTGCTTTCCGCTCTCTTGTTGGTGCCCTTCAGTATTTAACTTTAACTCGTCCTGATATTACGCATGCTGTCAACACTATTTGTCAGTCCATGCACTCTCCTACCATAGCTGATTTTACTCAAGTTAAACGCTTATTACGTTACTTGCGAGGTACTTCTACTTTTGGCCTTCGCATTCTTTCCCAGTCCTCCTTAAATTTGTATGGATTCTCCGATGCCGATTGGGCTGGTTGTCCGACCACTCGTCGTTCTACTTCTGGTTTTTGCATGTTTTTAGGTGCAAATTGTATCTCATGGTCCTCTAAAAAGCAGCCTACTGTTGCTCGATCTAGTTGTGAGGCTGAATATCGTGCTCTTGCTAGTGCTTCTGCTGAACTTATGTGGCTTACGTATGTCATGCGTGATATTGGTATTCCCATTTCTCATGCTCCGGTTCTTTTTTGTGATAATTTAAGTGCTCTTTATATGACGGTTAACCCCGTGTTACATGCCCGGACTAAACATGTTGAATTAGATTATCACTTTGTTCGGGAAAAAGGTGCTCAAGGAATTCTTGTCACACATTTTGTTCCTTCTTCTCATCAGCTTGCCGACATTTTCACTAAACCACTATGCACTCCGTCATTTCAGTCCCTGCGCTACAAGCTTGGTGTGTCCTCTTGTCCCCACCTTCACTTGAGGGGGTGTATTAAGGATATTCATCCAACGTAACTGATATTATGGGCAGGCCTATTCTCAAGGAAGTTTTGAATTTTGAAGCAGCCCTATTCTCCAGGAAGTTTTACAGTTGAAACAGATATTACGCAGAATTTGAATTTTAGTTTACTAAGGTAGGTAGTTCTCCTATAAAGTTGGAGACTACTTAGTCTATTCTGTTCCTTTTGTTTAGCTGTTAGTTACACAGCAACTTTGCTATTTAAACTGTAGCTTTTGGTTCTTTTCGTATGAATGAAAAACCATAGTATTCATTCTCCAAAATTAATTCACTTGTCTCTTTAATATCTAATCCAACTCGATTTGTATTCTCGGTCCCTTAATCTTCAGATTTAAGGCCAAAAAAATTAAATTATATATTTGTTTCCACAAAAATATTCTTTTTGCTTATATATGAGTATAAAAAAAGGGATGGTTTATTTTAAGGGACATATACCAAATAATCCTTCGAACTTTTTTTAATACACATTTAGTCCAAGCCTTTTTTTTTTATAAATAAATGATTGTATTAAAAACCAAGCCATTTTATTTTGCATCAAAAAGTTCTTCACTCCGCTAGCGCGGACCTTTAAAGATAAGAGAATAAGGGACTTTTTGGAACAAAATAAAAGCCTTAGACTAAATGTGTATTAAAAAAATTTTGAGGGACTTTTTGGTATTTGATCCTTATTTTAATCCCTTAAATTTTATTTAATCGGTGAAATTTTAATATACCTCTATTGTTCGGTTGACTTCTTATTTATCCAACGTACTTTATCGGGTGGTCTAAATAAAAAAATAAAATATACCTTAAACACACATACAAATACTGTTAACGATTTTTCTTCTCTTTTGTTTTTATATGCATTCATTATTGATGGTTTTCACTTTTTCAACAAATTTGCGCTTTTTATTTTTATTTTTTATTTTTGATACTAGTGCGTAAACATTAATTTTTTGAATACTAGAACTTTGTTTTTAAAAATTTAATGGTTATCTTTTTCATCATTATGTCATAATTATTTCGTAGAATGTTTATTATAAATATATTTTTATTGTTATTTTAAATTTTTTGCATTTTTAATTTTTTTCGTCTATTGTACATGTATTTCATAATGGAAAACAAAATAAAAAAAGATGTAGCGAAGATAAATTTACTAAAGAGATTTAAAGACAAGTTTCTACAATCAAACATACAAGAATGCTGGGGAGGATCCATATGGAAGGAAGGTGGGGCAAGTGCCCCACCCTTAATCTCAAATTTAAAATTTTACCACCATAAAATTATAAATTTAGAGTTGTGCCCACCCAAAAAAAGAAAAAAATTCAAAATTTTACCCCTAAAAAATTTGTAACCCCAAAAACAATTTCGAGGGCTTCCGCCCCTGAACCCCCGGCAATGGTTTGTGCCCCACCCGAAATCAATTTATGGATCCGCCTCTCCTTGTGCATGCCCATAAAAGTGCTCATGCATATGCATGTCCCTCCTGAGTGCAATCCTATATAATGAGAACTTTTAAGACGCACCTTTAGATCAGGCTCATTTGTTCATTCTTTTGGTTTCTTTCTTCTTATACCAATAAGGTTAATAATTCATATTTAATCGCTAAAAAATTGTTTCATTTAATGTTTAGTTCAACTTTTTTCCAAAAATAATATTTAATACTTATAGTGACATCATTATACATATAGTGTTTGACACATAATTAACTGTACTATTTATGAGTGGATGTCATAGTAGGAACTAAACATTATTTAGAAAAATATATTAGACTAAAAATTAAAGAAATAATTGACATTTTTTTTAATGATCCTTATTTTTTAGGATCAATTACCAAAAAGTCTCTCGAATATTTTTCAATACACGTTTAGTCGAAGTCATTTTATTTTGTTCCAAAAAGTCCCTCACCACATAAAAACATAAAAAACACCTATTTTTTGTTTAACCCATTTAGTCCATCAAATACTCATTTACCCAAAGTCTCTTATTTGTAAAGGTCCGCACTAACGGCACCCCCTCCCCACGTCCCACACCCCCCACCTACCACCCCACCTCCACTGTTGGAGCTCCGACAGTGGGGGGTGGAGGGAGGTGGATAAATGGGTTTGTGTGTGTCATTGTTTTAATTTTTTTATATGGTGAGGAACTTTTTGGAAAAAAATAAAAAGATTTGAACTAAACGTGTATTAAAAAATGTTCGAGGCTCTATTCGATATATGCCTCTATTTTTTTATTGTTTTAGAAAAAAGCAAATACTAAATATTTTATTTTAAACAATATTAAATATAAGGTATGTTATTTAAAAAATCGTATTTACTAAATAGCGTAAATCTCTCTCTCTCTCTCTCTCTCTCTCTCTCACACACACACAAACACACACACACTCACACACAAGAAAAAAAAAATATAAGGTATATATTCTCTAAAAGAAGTTTACTTTTGGTTGAAAATCAACTACTTTTTTACTTTACAAATAAATTGGTAAACAATCATATGGAGCATTCTCGACTATTAGAGAGAGAGAGAGGGAGAGAGAGTTAATTTTTAAGTAAATTCATGATTTGATAAAACGGTAAAACAAAGTCCAAATGACAACTCCAACTAAATTTAAATATCAGGTATGTATTACGAAAAAAGTTACTTTTAGTTGAAAATCAACTACTTTTTCACCATACAAATAAATTGGTAAACAATCATATCGAACATTTTGACTACTAGAGAGATAGTTATTTTTTAATTAAATTCATGAATTGATAAAACAGTAAAACAAAGCCCAAATGACAATTCCAACTTAATTTTGTGTTTGACTAAAACCACTCTTATAAAAAGTAACACCACTTTTACCATCTTTTTTTTCCACATGAGATGATGGACATGATGAGAAAACTATCTAAACTGAACATGATACAGAAAGTTCAATCACCACCACTTTTTAACACCATGATATAGAAAACTATCTAAACTATCTAAACTTTCAACACAACTTTTCAAAAGATACAGAAAGTTCAATCACTAAAGAATATGTCATTTATATTTTTCTCATTGTGTAACCCTAGATTATCCAATAACAAGATATTTTAGATTTGTTATATCAACACATCTCTACTACTTAAAAGAGGGAAGTTTTATTCCAAATCTCAAAAGACCAAAAATCCCTCAAACAATATGCAAACCCAATCCTACCCTTCAAAGCTTATATGTCCGGATCTGACCTTCCAATTTCAACATTAATACATTCATCCTAAAAAAAAACCTCTGAATCTGAAACATACCCTTCATCCAATGTTTCAATTTTAACATTAATACATTCATCTCACAAAACCCCAAAAATCATCCTCCATCCTCTCACGCAGCCCTCCTCTTACTCAGCTAGCCCCAAAATCTTTCTTGCTCATCTCTCCTCTCCAACGCAAACAACCCCTCAACATTGTGTTGTGTCTAAGGTATGATTCAAAAACCCACCACCCACCATTTATCTACCCCAAATGATAGAATGGGATGAGTTATATAACTGCTCAAAAAATGGAATGCATTAAGGTTAAATGGAGTTAAATGGAATCGTTTGTTTGCATTTTAACGAACAAAAATGGTTGTGGGTTTAGTTGGCAAAAATAAACAAGAATCTCATCCTACTTTTTTTAAATTGAATATCATTTTTGTGCACAAAATACACGTGTATTGTTTCAAAAAAGTAGTATTGAAAAAATTTATGTTGGTTACTTTTTTATTTTTATTTGAGTTAATGTGGTACAATACCATTTTTTCTACACAAAAAATGGAAAGGTGTGTAGGTGTTAAAAAATGATGGGTTTAGTTGGAAAAAATGAACAAGAATTTCATCCTACTTTTTTTCATATTGAATACCATTTTTGGTACACAAACTACATGTATATATCTATTTGAAAATTAGTATTGAAAAAACTATATTGGTCAAAATTTGTGTTGTTACTTCAGTTAAAATTATATTGGTTAAATTTCTATTTGTTAAAAAAAAAATATATTTTGTAATAGTGCCACTTCCTGTTTTGTATAAACCATATTTTGTTTATATGGTGTATAGTGCCACTTCCTATTTTGTTTATATGGAGAGAGACGGTGTCGGTGAGAGAGTAGAGAGGAAGATTTTTGGGACAGATCTTGTGAGAGACGAGAGAGGTAGCTATTTACGTGTGTTGGGTTTTTGGATGAGGGGGTGTCAATGTGTGTTTTTGGGTATGTATATCTTCTAATACAGTTTTCATCTTTCTTTGATGGAATTTTTGGATTTTTCTTCGTTCAACAATTAACAACCAACCCAAAAAAGTATAAGTTACAACTTATATGGAAATGAAACTACTCACGTGCATCATAAAAACATCTAATAGTAATGCAACTTGTAAAATGAACGTAAGTACAAGAAAAAACTAGGACTAAATAATAGGTGGGGGTGGGGTGTCCATTGTGGATTTCTATAATTTCTTATAGATTCCATTTTCTTTTATTGTTTAAGAATGCTCATGCTGAATTTGCAATGATGATTTCCTTTTTTATGGTTGTTTTACACCAGATGTGGTGGCGTTTTATTAAGTGTTTGAAGGTTTTGGTAATGTTTCTAATGTCTACAACTAATGGGACATTACAGACTTTGAGTTTTTTGTTCAAGTTCTTACTAGTTTAAGTTTTGGCAGGCTTAAATTCTATTAGATTGTTTTAATTTATAAATTGGTCATAACTTGGAGGATGATTCCTAGAATGAAGCATTTGAAGAATGAATATCGCAAAAATGAGTTGGCACTATTACTGTTGGTAATTAATTCTTGAATGCTACCTTTTATATTTATTTTTTAATTTAAATTGGGTTGCCATGATATGTGTTTCCCCCTTTTGTGTTGATTTTAGTTCAATCTCCAAGAAAAGCTAATACAATCTGAAGCATGGTGATAAGCACAATGTATTGTAATTATGAATAAATGATTTTACATAGACAAACTATATTTTAAATAGAGATGGAGCAAAACTTTAATTTAATAATTTATTTTTATTTATTTTGTGTGTTGTGGATGGGTAATGAATATTGTAATTTGAGTTAGTGACAATGTTGAATGTACAGTTTTTTCTTTTGTAATTATCTTTATATGTTTTACTCTTACAATATCCCGCTCCAATAGCGATGTATTAATTGAATTGGCCATTTCACTCAACTACACACATGATATCAATGAAAAATGGCATACCTTGACCCATTAGAATTGCTAAACTTTATTACTGTAGAATATAGATACTTAAAACATAATTGATTGAAAAAATATTAATTCGAGATTTGACTAACTTTATTCTTAGAAAATTACACTTTTTCCTCATTATCACATGTCTCATATTATTGTTTTATGTAATCATAATTAGTTTTTCCCTTCTTATAAGTGCATTATGAATCCATCTGAGTACATGAATATCAATGAAAAGATATAATTACAGAATATGAATATGTACGTACTATATAAGGACATAGTAGATGAATATCAAAGAAGAGATATAATTAATCAATATGAATAAAAGAAAAGACATAATTAAAGAATATGAATATGTATTTGGTATATCACGGAATGAAATAACTTAAGGTATGATAAAATACTTTTTTTTTTATCTAGCTATGCGAATATTATATTGTGGTATACAACACAATTTATTTATAAGACCCAATTTTCCCTAAATTGGTTTAACAATATATAGGTACATGTCAATAACCACTGACATGAATACATGTGATATTATCTATTTTCATAATAAATTATTTGAGCGGGTTTTAATATGATTGTAATTTTTAAAATATTATAATATTTCTATGTAAATTTTGATACATATGGTGCTCACAAATTAACAATAATTATTCCTTTTTAAACTTATTATGCATTGCTCGATAGTTTTTTTATTACATTCATTTTCTTTACTTTTTTCCCGTCGCATTCTTTGTTATGGGTTTGAGTGGTTACATTATCAATTTTTCTACTTCTAGAACTTTTTCCATTACTTTATCTCATCACGTTGAATATCCGGATTCATTCACACGTGCCACGCACGTGGGCACAACTAGTATTAGAAAAAATATCTACTTAGTTAGTGTTTTTTTTTTTTTTTCGTCTTTTAAATGAAACATAGTTAGGTTACATCCTTGAAAACTGTTTCATTTATTGTTTAGTCCAATATTTATATATAAAAAATGTTTAGTCCCTATAGGGACATTATTACACGCGCGTTAATGTCACTGTCAGGGACTTAATATTATTCTTTAAATTATGTTAGCTTGAACTTAAATATATAATTAATTTTTGGTTTCTTGTAAACAGCCCCTTATTTTTATCCTTTTATGGAAAAAGTATATACACTACAAAATAATTTATTTTTAAACTATATTAAATATAAGGTATGTAATTTTAAAAAAAATGATATTTACTAAATATTTTAAAGAAGTCTCTCTCTCTCTCTCTCTCTCTCTCTTTTCCTCACTCCTCCGTGCGTGCGCAAAATATGAATTTCTTTTCCTAAAGTTCAAACTTTCTGGGACTATGGATGGACTTTATGGGATTTGTTTATAAAACATCATCAGATTTAGGGGTAAAGACTAGTATTTAACTACCTTGGGAATTATATTCTCTACAAAAAAAGGTTACTTTTCGCTTAAAATCAATAACTTTTACGTTACGAACAAATTGGTAAATAATCCCATTATACGATCCGTCCTTAGGGGTTATGGTGTGTCCCCTACGCAACTCCAACCCATTGATTATAGATAAATACTTGGGTCAATTATTTACTGGAGGTACCACTCTGGGATAGACTTGATGAGAGATGTCTTTTGTGTGGTTTATGGTGTAAAGACAATTTTAAGGCCAACGGTTATTATTACTTCTTCCCCACAAGGTCGATCATAAAATCGTTCATGTTATGTAGACGAGCAACCACAACTGGAAAAGCTAATTAGTATATGAGGGGCTACTAGAACTTCCATTTTGAGGAGAGGGACAGGTCATCTAGTATTCCTTGTGAATGGTGCTCCTCTAACCACATTAGTACAACCCTTAGCATATCCCTATATTGATTCCTTCTTTACATATGTTTGTCGGCTAGGTTTCTATTTGTTTTTTTGCAATAAAAAAGCTCTGAAAGTTCCCCATGCTCCGAGGGAATTGATCAGGATGGTATGTACCGCCCCCCACTCCAGCATACTTTGAGGACCATTTTTCTATGAAGATGTTTATTGAGTTGGGCTATTACGTCCCTTTACTAGTGTCCCTCCTCAAGATGAGTAGATGGACTTGTCTTCTGGGTGTGCGGCTCAAGAAGGTTTCTCTAAGGACATAGCGACTAATAACCCTAACCATGATCATCTTAGGAAGAGCATATTTGCTTGTTCTCCCACTAGTATTTGTTTATGACCACATTTTTTTCCATGAAATTCCTTCTTCTAGTTCGTCAAAATTAGTAAACTCAATGGCTCACTCAACATTTGATCGTGCAGCTATAGAAATCATTAGAAAGAGAGAATTAGAGGCTGACAAGAAGAAGAGGAAGGCTCATAGTATCACTGCAGAAAGATAAGATAAGTGGATGAATGAGGAAAAGAGGACCGGCACTAAGGCCATAAAAGATGATGAATACGGGTCCAAGAGACATGTTGATGCTGAGGCTACCGCGAAAGACAAAGGAAAAGGGAAGATTATTGTTCCAGAAGACGAAGGTGCTCATCTGAAAATACCTCTTAATAATCCTTTCCACCCCAGTCATAAACAGTAGAGCACTCGTGATGGATTTGAAGGAATTAATATTGAAGGAGCTCCTACTCATAAGAAGGTCTGAGCTGATTGATCCTCTATTAATAGACCTTATGGGGAGGTGGGTCCTTTCTCTTGGGATCCTGAGAAACCAATCACTAGGGACCATCAGAGAGTAAATAAGAACTCCATACTTTGATATAAAGAAAATGTTGTAAAGATCATGGGTTATAACAGGTATGCCCTAAATTTCAAACAACTTTGACAATTCAATGTTGACGAGCTCTAGGAAATGACTCGGCACAGTATGATGGTGGTAAGCTTCTGACCAAAATTGTTCTTACCATTTCTATTCACTTTATTCTTATCATCTTATTGTGTTGGCCTTATCATTTTAGGGTGCCATGGGTTCTACCATTTTATGGGAGCAAGCAACCTCATATCAGGATGCTCATGATGAGATTAAGACTAATCAGGACGAGCTCTATAAGCATTATGATATCATATTTGTCGAGTTGAAGTTCAACTGAGGATAATCATTGACCAAGCATAAATTCTTCTAAATTTAGCCCCTTAAGTTAGTGATTTTAATATTTCGAACAAGGTAATTGAACCATTTTTATTCCATATCACTCCATTGACTGTTTCTAACAATTTTCCCAAGTTTTCGTGTATTTCGGATGAATTTTTCAGGAATGGAATGCAAGAAAGGAGAGAACGAAACCATAAGAAAGGAGAAGATGATAGGAAGAAAAGTAAAAGGGCAAAAGCATAAAGTTCTACTCAGAATTCGAACTCGACACCAAAAGGGAAGTTGAAGAGCATGACTTCACAAGAGCATAGGAAGAAACGACACTCAAATCGGAATTCAAGATCAAAAGTTATGGCCAGTCAAAGATGAAAGCAAAAAGTCAAAATGGAAGAAAATCGAACCGTTCCGGTGGGAACCGGACCGATTCGAAATGTCCCAAGTCCAGTAGACCCCGGATGGATGGCAAACCGATGGAAGCAGAACCGATCCGGTGGGTACCGGACCGGTCCGGTAGGATAAAAAAGAACCGATCCGGTGGTAGAAAATCGGACCGATCCGAGGGTAATCCGGACCGGTCCGGTCATGCGAAATCCTGGCATTTATTGTGAAGATTTTGGCATGCATAGCTGGTGAAACTTGTGCCACACGCGATTAGGGCTGTCAATTTCATGTTAATTCGTGCTATATAAGCCCATTCTCTACATCATTTTGAGAGTCGAATTCTAGGGTTAGTTTTTGAGAGAGTAATTCAGAAGTTTTCAATTTCTTTCATGAACCCTAGTTTGTAAGGATTTCGGGTTTCCAATTGCTTTGTTGTTGCTGAATTCAAGTAAAACCATTTCATTCTCTTGTTTTATTATTTGCAAATTATTTCCAATGTCTTGTAGATCTAGAATTTTGTGTATGAATTTGTTTTTTAATCAAATCATGTCTAGCTAAATTCCCAAGGGTTGGGGTATATGAACTCAATTCGAGGCAAATTAATTACGTAGAAAATAGAGGTTAAATTAAAATAATGATTGAATCGTGAATGAAAATTATACCAACATTGTCCATCTTTTAATCTCTCTTGCCCTAGGTACTTGAGATGTTTAAGAACGCTTTGCGAGTATAATTATCCATTCACCGCTTTATATTTACCTTTGATTTCATATGATGAGGGCTAGATCCTTTATATATGTAATGCTTAGGATTTATAAAGACTGGATTTAGTCAAGAATTTTAATTTTCAATTCTAGTATTCTATATGGTAATTTGTTAAGGTTTGAGGGATTGTACCCTACCCTATTTTCTCTCATTTGCCAAATCTAAGTTCTTTGCAATTTTCAGTTTGTTTTTCTTAAGTAAAATTTTTATTTCACTAGAAATTTTTACAATCATTAATCATCTTTTTATATTTCTTTTGAGAAATCATTTTAAGATTTAATAACTTTCCCTATTAATATTTGGAAATTTTGATCCCTGTGGATACGATCCCGACTTACTGGGTTTATTACTTGAGCGACAGGCTTACACTTGAGCCTAAAGAAAACGCACTTTTGAGACAAATTCTTAGTCGCGTAAAGTTTTTGGCGCCGTTGCCGGGGATCATTAATTGTTATAGTTTCAAGAAAGTTATTTTAATCTACAAGTGATTTCGAAAAAAAAAATTTACATCTCATCTCTTATGTGCTTATATGCAGAATTCATCTTCCACCCAAGTTCACGAAAATCCTATTGCCGAAGCAAATTCTGAAAATTCTCATACCACTGAGTCTCCTCATTTTTGGGTTCCACCTCCTTCGCCTAATAATTCCATCACAAGTAGTTCATTGAGTCAAACACTGTGTGAGAATTCTGAACCTTTCAGGTAGCGATATGTCGAAGCACGGTAGTGTTGGTGTTGGTGCTGGAGAGGATGAGATACCATACCTTCCCATGAAAGATATTTTATTTTCGGGGCGAACTGTTACCCCTGGTTGCATTTTACTCCTGTATAATGCCGGTCAGTTCCACTTTCAGAATGGTATGATCCAAATTCTTCCTACATTTCATGGGATGGATTCTGAAAAACCATATCTCCATCTTAGAGAGTTCAAGGAAGCGTGTGAGATGTTTGGTGACCAAGCTTGTCCACAAGATGTAATCCGATTAAAGCTTTTCCCTTTTTCCTTAAAGGATAAAGCTAAAACTTGGTTATGGTCCCTACCCCCAAATTCTGTGTTATCTTGGAGAGATATGCAAGCCAAGTTTCTATCAAAAATTTTCCCACAACACAAAACCAATTCTGTTAAAGCCCAAATTCAAGCTTTTCGACAAAATGAGAATGAGGCTTTTGACAAATGTTGGGAGAGATTTCAGGAGTTAGTTAGTGCGTGCCCACATCATGGATTTGAAAAGCATCATTTGATTTCATTTTTCCATCAAGGCCTTACTTTAGCATCCAAACAACTTGTTCAAACCATGTGTGAAAGACCTTTTGGGGAGTTAGATTCAAGCGATGCTGAGGCTCATTTGAAATATGTAGCAGAGACTACCCAAGCATGGGATATTTCTGATCCCAATAGTCAAAATCGAAATCGACAAGTGCCTAATTTTCTTGCTGCGTCCGGTATTTATCACTTGGACAAGGACACTTTGTTGGATAGAAAATTTGACTAATTGGAGAAGAATTTCAGAGATATGCTTGAAGTGCGTTTGAGAGAAGTGGTTGGACCCGTACAAGCCGGGAAGGAGAAAGTGTGTGCCATTTGTAATGCGGGTCATTCTACCAAAGGATGTCCTACCATCCCTGCATACAAGGCAATGTACACTGAACAAGTTGAGGCAATTGGGGGGTTTCGAGGAAATTGTAATGCCAACAAGGGAATGCATATAATCAATCATGGAGGAATAATCTTGGGTTCAATTATGGACAACCCCAAGTGGGGATGGTTCCTAACCCACATATGACTCTACCACCACCTCCTTAATTTTAGCAAGTGGCTCCTCCAATGCCAAATCCTATGCAGGTACCACCTCTTGGTCCATATGTAGCTCCACCTAGGAGATCTCTTGAAGATAATCTCAATCAATTCATCCAATCTCAAAAAGAGAGCAATGCTAAATATGATCGAATGTTCACTGAAATTCATGCTAGCATTTCTAGGTTGCAATCTGCAGTGAATACTCAAGAGAAGGGTAAACTCCCAGCCCAAGGCCAAAGACCTCCTCTTCAAGGACAACCCATGGTTAGCTCCACATCATCGGATTTGCAAGAACAGTGTCAAGCTGTTACTACTCTTCGTAGTGGACGCATAATTGATCTAGCACCAAAACTTCCGAAAGAGAATGATGAAGGAGTTGAACCCGAAATTCCCAAGGAATCTGAAACTTCCGAGTCTCCAGAAACTCCGTTAGAAACTGAATTGAAAGATGAGGAAGTTGAACCTGAAATTGAAGTTAAGTTGCCCACTACTGCTCCATTTCCTCAACGCTTAGTGCCACCCAAAAAAGGGGCTTCGCGTACAGAGGTGTTGGATGTGTTGAAGCAAGTAAAATTAAACTTGCCTTTTCTTGATGCTATTCAACAAATTCCAGCATATGCTAAGGTCATCAAAGATCTTTTGACTGTCAAATGACGACTTAAGGTAAAGAAGAATGTTTTCTTGGCACAAAATGTGAGCTCGGTCCTTCTTAATGATCTTCCACCAAAATTCAAAGATCCAGGTGCACCTACCATTTCGTGCGTCATAGGAGAAAAAGAGTGGAAAAAGCATTGCTTGATTTAGGTGCGAGTGTAAACATCCTTCCATACTCCATCTATAAGCAGCTCGATTTAGGTTATTTAAAACCTACCTGAATCACTCTACAGTTAGATGATCGAACAGTGAAAGTGCCTCGTGGGATTGTAGAAGACGTGATAGTTCAAGTGGACACGTTCTACTTTCCTATTGATTTTGTCATTTTGGACACTGAACCTGCTCCCCATACGAGAAATCATGTTCCAATAATATTGGGCCGTCCATTCTTAGCTACTGCCAATGCTTTGATTAATACACGGAATGGCCAAATGCAACTCACTTTTGGAAACATGACTCTCGAGACCAACATTTTCAATGTCGTTAACCAAATGGGTGATGAGGATGAAATTCTTGAGGTTGATCTTATTGAAGAAGTGGTGGATGAGAACATTGAGAAAATTATAAGAGGAGATGCATTGGAAGTGTGTTTAGTGCAAAGTGGTGAGAAAAAGAGTTCTTATACTGAGTTTGAGCGTGAGGTGAAAGAGTTGGAAACTTGGTTACAAGAGGAAGAAAGTTTTGAGAGTTTAAGAGATGTTGACTGGATTTCTAGGTTTGAAGAATTACCTCCGAGGGAGACAACCATGATTCCCTTTGAAAATAGATTTCCTAGTCTTGAGTTGAAGAAACTGCCCTCACATGTCAAATATGCCTTTCTAGGAGAGAATGATACTTTTCCTGTTGTTGTGTCTTCCCGTTTAGAAAAAAGGGCAAGAGGGTATGTTGTTGGATGTGTTGCGAAAGCATAGACGTGCTTTTGGTTGGACTATAGCAGATTTGAAATGTATAAGTCCATTGATTTGTACCCATAAAATCCATCTTGAGGAAGAGGTGAAGCCCTCGCGTGAGATGCAAAGGCGATTAAACCCAACCATGAAAGATGTAGTAAGAGCGGAAATCATCAAATTGCTAGATGCTGGGATTATCTATCCCATTTCTGATAGTAAATGGGTGAGCCCAATTCAGGTCGTTCCAAAAAAGTCGGGGATGACCGTGGTTGAAAATGCTAAGGGAGAATTAATACCTCAACGCACCACCACCGGGTGGCGTGTTTGCATTGACTACCGAAAGCTCAATGCCGAAACTCGAACATATCATTTTCGCTTACCGTTCATCGATCAAGTGATTGAACGAGTGGCGGGCCATCCTTAATACTATTTCCTAGATGGGTATTCTGGTTATAATCAGATTGAAGTGGATGTACTTGATCAAGAAAAGACGACTTTTACATGTCCGTTTGGTACGTTTGCCTATAAACGTATGCCATTTGGGTTATGTAATGCGCCAGCAACTTTTCAAAGGTGCATGCTAAGTCTCTTTAGTGACATGATTGAAAAAGGTCTTGAGGTGTTCATGGACGATTTCATCATTTTCGGTCCATCTTTTGACCAATGTTTAGCTAATCTTGAAAGAGTTCTATTCCGGTGTGTGAAAAAAGACTTAGTCCTTAATTGGGAAAAATGCCATTTCATGGTTACCGAGGGCGTAGTTTTAGGCCACATAGTCTCATCTAGGGGGATTGAAGTTGATCGAGCAAAAATTGAAGTAATAGCTGAGTTACCCCTGCCAAAATCACTTAAAGATGTGAGGTCCTTTCTAGGCCATGTTGGATTTTATAGGAGATTTATCAATGACTTTAGCGCCATCGCTAGACCTTTGAGTGATCTGCTCATGAAAGACACTCCATTTGAGTGGAATAAAGCATGTCAAGAAGCTTTTGATAAACTTAAAAACATGCTTATTTCCGCACCGATCATGCAAGCTCCGGATTGGTCATTACCATTTGAGCTTATGTGTGATGCAAGTGATTACGCGATTGGGGCTGTTCTTGGACAGAGGAAAGACAAGAAAGCTCATGTTAGTTACTATGCTAGTAGAACATTATCTGGCCCTCAGCTTAACTACTCTACTACAGAGAAAGAGTTACTAGCAGTCATTTTTGCCCTCGACAAATTTTGCTCTTACAGTGTTGGGTCGCCTATCATTTGCTTCCCTGATCATTCGGCCCTTAAATATCTCTTGAGCAAGAAAGATGCCAAACCCCATCTAATCAGGTGGATCCTACTCTTACAAGAGTTTAATCTCTCAATTCAAGATAAGAAAGGAGTAGAAAACGTCGTTGCTGACCATTTGCCACGACTCTCGTCCGACGTACCTATTGATCCCATTCCCATAGACGAGTATTTTTTGGATGAAAATCTATTTGCTACTTCATCTCTCCCCTGGTTTGTGGATATAGTCAATTACCTTGTCACTGGAGTTGTTCCATCTATTTGGAATCCGCAAGAGAGAAGGAAGTTCATTACATGGTCACGCATGTTCTTTTATGATGATCCATATTTGTTTAAGTATTGTGCTGATCAAATCATCCGGAGATGTGTACCCGATGAAGAAATCCAAGGAGTAATTCGATTCTGTCATTCGGAAGCATGTGGAGGTCATTATTCCAAAAATAAAACTGATGCGAAAATCCTTCAAAGTGGTCTCTACTGGCCCACAATCTTCCGGGATGTGAATACTTTTTGTAAATCATGTGATAGATGCCAAAGAATGGGAGCTATTACTCGCCGTGACATGATGCCATTAACCCCAATTCTAGTATTGGAGTTGTTTGATTGTTGGGGTATTGACTTCATGGCCCCCTTTCCACCTTCTTTTGGTTTTCTATACATCCTCGTCGCTGTAGATTATGTCTCAAAATGGGTAGAGGCGATAGCTACAAGGACGAATGACAGCAAGGTGGTGCTAAAATTCATTCAAGAAAATATACTTTCTCATTTTGGTATGCCTAAGGCCATAATAAGTGATAATGGGACTCATTTTTGCAATAGGCCTATGGAGAAACTAATGCGGAAGTATGTAATTGTCCATAAAGTTGGAACAACTTACCACCCTCAATCGAATGGCCAAGCCGAGCTCGCCAATCTGGAAATAAAAAATATCTTGGAAAAGACAGTCGACCCTAATAGGAAAGACTGGTCTCTCAGATTGAATGATGCGCTCTGGGCATATAGAACCACATACAAGAATCCCCTTGGGATGTACCCATTTCGATTTGTGTATGGCAAACCTTGTCATCTTCCGGTTGAAATCGAACACAAAGCGTATTGGGCTATCAAAAGGGTGAACTTCAACATGGATAAAGCCGGTGAAACACGTAAACTTCAGTTGAATGAGTTGGAAGAAATACGCAATGATGCGTATGAAAGTGCTAAAATATCCAAGGAACTAATGAAACGAGCTCATGACGGAATCATTCATAAGAAAGAGTTTCATTTGGGATAAAAAGTACTTCTCTACAACTCGAGGTTGCACTTGTTTCCCGGAAAATTGCGGTCAAGATGGTCAGGTCCATTCATTATGAAAGAGGTATTTCCCCATGGAGTTGTTGAACTCAAAGATGAGAAAGGGGGAAACACATTTAAAGTTAATGGGCATCGTCTTAAGCCATATTTGGAAGCGATTGTCAAAGAAGCCGACACAATCTGGCTGTCGGACCCCATTTATGGGGATTGACTGAAAAGGAAAGGTGAGGTCGTCTCACCCCCGACATGTATGGGGTTATTGTTGTACATATGAGTCTTAGGAGTTAGGAGTCGTAGGTTTGTGTCAGTCCCGGGGTTGGGAATCCGATGGGTGAAGGGTGTTAAGGTTTCGATAAGCATTGTGGGTATTTTGAAGTGTGAGATGTTGTAAAATCATCAATGGAATAGAGAAAGGAATGTAAATGGTGAAAATAAGAGAGAGAAGGAAATTCTGAAAATTCAGCAGACCGGACCGGTCCGGTCCTGAATTAAAAGAACCGATCCGGTCAGGCGGATCGGTCCGGGTGAAAATTAAAAGAACCGATCCGGTTAAGTCGGATCCGTCCGGTCCTAAAACCGGATTGGTCCGATCATCTGCAGAATTTTCTTTCCCGAGGTTCACACCTCTTCAATCCACACCACATTCATTTCACAAATCCCTTCATTTCACCTAAAAGTTCATCCCCTCATTTCCCACCCTTTCACTCCCCCCTATTTTCCTCATCCCTCCTATAAATACATCCCTCCCCCTACCCATTTTCTACACACCTACATCTCTTCTCTCTTCTATCTAACTTGTTATATCCTTCCTCCATATCCATGGATGCTCCCCAGAAGTATACCTCCATTGAAGTCCTTCCCGACGGAAATGGAGAATACCGTTTTTGCCGCGAAGTAAATTGGTGTCGTCGGTTTTTCAGTCCGACCCGCAAAATTCATATTGAACGCCAAGTGCTGTGGGATCAACTGCCCAATTCTATCACAGCCATGTTCATGTCAAGGGGCTGGTGCCGATTTTTCAATGAGCCCTATGAAGCTGTTTGGGAGAATGAGGTCCGTCAATTCTACGGTTCGCTTGTCCGTACTGCTGAATTTGAATCCCAAGCCTTTGTGGATTCCACACCTATTCCATTCTCACTTGAAATTCTGGCACGGAAACTAGAGTCATACGGTGTGACCACTCCGGCTCAGTTTGATTATCCGGGTCCCGATCCCGTTCTCACCAAAGCAGTTTGTAACTCAAGAATCGAGCCCGGTGGGGTTTGGAATACCGAAACCTTTCCCGTTGGTCGGTTATCCGATAAGGCACGGTTCACTTTTCACATCGTTTGTGCCAATATTTTGCAAACATCCAATGATTCAGCAATGAGGCCGCATCAAGCTACAATGATGTATCATTTGTTTGACCATGCAAGTGTTATCAATTTGGCCCGCACATTTTACACCGATATCCTCTTTGTGGCCTACAATAAAAAGGGTCGGGCACCTCTTCCCTATGGTCGTCTCATTACATCCTTGCTTAAGGATGTCGGGATTGAGCCCCCATAAGATCTTATCAACTTGCCTAAGCCTTTAGGACAAGAGTACCGCACTCGAAGTGAACGGCAAATTCAAGTAATCCGTGCAAGGCGCGGCGAAGATTCGAGTGATGAGGAGACCGATGAGGAGGAGAACATTGCTGATGAGGATGTTGAAATGGAAGAAGGAGAGGAGGAAGAATATGATGAAACCGTTAATCCAGATTACGTTCCGGTTGGTACGGGCTTGACTGAGCGCGTTCTCTCTCTTGAAACGCATTTCGACGGGTTCGTGACGTCCTGCGATAGGGATATGAGTCTGGTCCTGCGTATGCAGGTGGACTTATACCGTCTTCAGTTGGGTCCCGAGGCCCCCCTTCCTCCTTACTACTATAATCCTTATGATCCTGCTACTCCAGGACCTTCCCATCCCCCACCCGCCCCTTAGGTTGCTCCTCTACCCCTTTAGGTTTTTATAAGTATGTTTGTAATATTTGCTTCCACAGTTGTTTACCAGTTGGTTTGTAATCTACAGTTTTAATATGATATTTGCTTGTTTTATTTATCGTACTCTTCATGTTGTCTTCTTTATCTCTTGTCCATTTGATTGAGGACAATGCAAATCACTGAGTTAGGGGGGATGATAGGTGCGTATTCATAAAACTTCGCATGTATGTGTAGCTCTAAAAAAAATTAAAATTTTTTGAAAAAGCCAAAAATATTTTTCTTCAAAATAAATAAAAATTGGAATTTAAATTTTTCAAAAATATCACCGTTATTCTATTTAAAGCCTCAAATTGTTAAATAAAAAATGCACTAAGACAAAATTGACCAAAGATGGAAATTGAAAGAAAATTGACGACTTTACGAATAAGTGTGGAGATTGATCAAACCCGGTAAGATTTCGAGCCTTTCAATTTTTATGAGTTTTTAAATCAATCCGAGTTTATGATTAACTCAAAGTTCTTTTCAGCGTTTTAATAAGTCGTTGATGATCTCAATCCTTTGTTTTGATCGGTTATGGGAAATGTGTGAAATGTTATCTCGAAATTTGTGCTAAATATATCTTTAAACTTAATTAATCTCGAGATGCATATGGTAATGTGATTAGCAATTTGGCCAGTGAAGTAGGCCCTCATTTGTTACCCAAAAATATTAGCCATAAAAAGTTATGAAAAATAAAATTATCCCTTTGCAACCCATTTTGAGCCTAATAAAATATTTTCCTTTCGTTTGATATCCCGAAAAACCCAAATAGCCCGGAATTGTGAAAATAGAGAATATTCATCAAATAAAGTCCAAATTGTGCTATGAAAAGGGGCATGAAGAAAAAAATAGATATGCTCAAAAGAAAAATAGCAAGAAAAGAAAAGGAAAAGAAAAAAAAATGAAAAGAGAAAAAGAAAGAGAAAAATGAGCAAATGCCCGAAAAAAAAAGTACTAATGGACGTCATAAGAAAATTTTCCAATTCCAACAATCCGTCTATTTCCAATTTTACCCTTTACACTTTTTAACCCAAGAAAAGTCCTAACTGAGTCCGAATGGCGAAATTAATTACTGCATGGAGAGCTAAGACATGAAAAGATAATATAAGAGATTAAATGGTGTGAACTAGAGGTGATGTTCCCATTTCCTAATGACTGTACTCCGATGATGAGATCTTTTCACAATATATTTCCTTATTTTAAATTTTGTATGCATAAATTTATGTCCATTATATTTACTCTTTATATCATGCATACCGAGAGAAAACAACCACAATCCGAGTGATTCGTTTGTGAGTGCATTCGTAAGAATTTGAATCAAAACGAATTTTCGGAAAGTAACGTAATGCTCAATCGGTGGAAATTTGAGGTTTAATTTCTGGCTTTGCACACACACACACTATGGTTTGAGACATTTGAATATGGATTTATGGTGATAATTTTTCGAAAAATTCAAACTGTACAATTTTTAGGTATTTTGATATTTATTTGAGTCAATAAAGAATTTTGTAGGTATATTCACTGCAAACCCTCACGAGACAAAACTCGTCCTACTAGGGTAACCTAGAGGTTTAAAGGCTTGTTGCATACGCTAAATGCAATCGCATGCCTACGAAAGTGGAATTTTATTTTAATAAAGGAATTTTCAAGAGTAGAATTTTTGTTAGATTCAGTTACATTGCCCGGGACGTGCAAAGCCCTAAGTTAGGGGGATTTGACCAAGCGTAAATTCTTCTGAATTTAGCCCCTTAAGTTAGTGATTTTAATATCTCGAACAAGGTAATTGAAGCATTTTTATTCCATATCACTCCATTGACTGTTTCTAACAATTTTCCTAAGTTTTCGTGTATTTCAGATGAATTTTTCAGGAATGGAATGCAAGAAAGGAGAGAACGAAACCAGAAGAAAGGAGAAAATGCAAGGAAGAAAAGTAAAAGGGCAAAAGCGTACAGTTCTACTCAGAATTCGAACTCGACACCAAAAGGGAAGTTGAAGAGAATGACTTCACAAGAGCATAGGAAGAAACGACACTCAAATCGGAATTCAAGATCAAAAGTTATGGCCAGTCAAAGATGAAAGCAAAAACTCAAAATGGAAGAAAATCGAACCGATCCGGTGGGAACCGGACCGATCCGAAATGTCCCAAGTCCAGTAGACCCCGGATGGATGGTAAACCGATGGAAGCAGAACCGATCCGGTGGGTACCGAACCGGTCTGGTAGGATAAAAAAAGAACCGATCCGGTGGCAAAAAATCGGACCGATCCGAGGGTAATCCGGACCGGTCCGGTCATGCGAAATCCTGGCATTTATTGTGAAGATTTTGGCGTGCATAGCTAGTGAAACTTGTGCCACGCGCGATTAGGGCTGTCAATTTCATGTTAATTCGTGCTATATAAGCCCATGCTCTACATCATTTTGAGAGTCGAATTTGAGGGTTAGTTTTTGAGAGAGTTATTCAGAAGTTTTTAATTTCTTTCATGAACCCTAGTTTGTAAGGATTTCGGGTTTCCAATTGCTTTCTTGTTGCTGAATTCAAGTAAAACCATTTCATTCTCTTATTTTATTATTTGCAAATTATTTCCAATGTCTTGTAGATCTAGAATTTTTTGTATGAATTTGTTCTTTAATCAAATCATGTCTAGCTAAATTCCCAAGGGTTGGGGTACATGAACTCAATCCGAGACAAATTATTTATGTAGAAAATAGAGGTTAAATTAAATAATGATTGAATCGTGAATGAAAATTATACCAACATTGTCCATCTTTTAATCTCTCTTGCCCTAGGTACTTGAGATGTTTAAGAACGCTTTGCGAGTATAATTATCCATTCACTGCTTTATATTTACCTTTGATTTCATATGATGAGGGCTAGATCCTTCATATATGTAATGCTTAGGATTTATAAAGACTGGATTTAGTCAAGAATTTTAATTTTCAATTCTAGTATTCTATATGGTAATTTGTTAAGGTTTGAGGGATTGTACCCTACCCTATTTTCTCTCATTTGCCAAATCTAAGTTCTTTGCAATTTTCAGTTTGTTTTTCTTAAGTAAAATTTTTATTTCACTAGAAATTTTCACAATCATTAATCATCTTTTTATATTTCTTTTGAGAAATCATTTTAAGATTTAATAACTTTCCCTATTAATATTTGGCAATTTTGATCCCTGTGGATACGATCCCGACTTACCGGGTATATTACTTGAGCGACAGGCTTGCACTTGAGCCTAAAGAAAACGCACTTTTGAGACAAATTCTTAGTCGCGTCAACGATGAGAAGGTCTTATCTGAGATAAAAGAGAGGGATGAACATAAAGTGGTGAAAGTGGCTGCTTTCAGTCAGGATGAGGAGGTGGTCAATAAGTTAAAGGAGAAGGCAAAGATTTTTGTCGCCAAGCTCCTCTTCGGAATAGACTACTGTCAAAGGGGCATAGGAGATAAAAAAAGACTTATTAAAGCCTTGGAAAAGGATACTTCTTCTCTCACACAAGATGAGGAGTAGGGAGTAAGAAAATATAAATCTTCTAGAGAGTACAATGTTGACTTGGTGACAATCTTCATGGAGGTCTAAGACAAGCTCAAGAAGAGGGTCATCAAACATTTCCCTAACATCATTGAAACTATCCAGACTTGGGGGTGACGTCTATGAAGCTAAGGCTCTAGTGATAGAATGGGATTCCCTCGAGATGGTTAAGGTAGGTGTTGGTACACCAGGTGCTCCATGCATTGAATCCTCTACTATCGCTAATGTCCTTATTCTGGAGGCCACCACCAACCATGCTCTCGAGGCCTGAAGTGCATCTGCTCTTTTTTATTAAGCATTCTATTTATGAAGATATTTTGTATTATAATGAATAGATTTACTCATTGGAATGATCAGCCTCACATCTTTTATGTTTATACTTTGTATGTGTGCATGTGTATTCCTACCCTGGTATAACTTCTAGGAGATTTCCAAATCCTCTCCAAGTTTTATGCCCCAAAGACGATCGAAAAAACCATAGATTTACACACAAGGCTACTTCTTATAGTTGGTATGGTTCAAACCCCAATTCAGTAGGGGTGAAGTCTTTTACGATTGTAGATAGCCCAAATGTTGGATGTTCTCTTGACTATAAAAGGTTTGTTAAAACTGTTTTGATGTCAGTAGCTGATCTAGACCCTTCTCCTCCTTATCATGTTCTAGGAGAACAGATGGCCTGAACCTCTCCTAAGGTTACGCCCATCACCGATGAGGGAACATCTAAGGCCTCAGATTCTTAGGACCCAACGTCCACTAATGTTGTGAACCATCACTGTGAGATTACAGAGGATGGTTTGGATGATATGAGGGATATATATGATATCCCTATAAGTATTTATCTCCATCTTACTGAGCCCAAGTAGAGAGTTTATAATCGTCACAACATCAATGAAATTCACTTTCCTAAATGGGCTTTACAGGTGGGAGCTAAGCTTCCCCTTCACCCCTATTATATGGTACATCCTTACGGGATATGGTGTGGGCCCTACACAGCTCCCATGGAAAGCCTACAGATTCAAACTTGGGCCTATGCTTTATTGGCAAGATAACTCTGGGTTTGAATTGACTAGATATTTCTTCTGTGTGGTTTATGGTGTCAAAGTCAATATCAAGGCCAACGATTACTATCGTTTCTCCCTTCACAAGGTCAATCATAAAATGGTACAGGTTTTGCAAATGAGGAGCCATAAATGGAAAAACTAATTTGTCTTTCTAAGGGGTGACTGGGAGTTCCATTATGAGGAGAAGGAGAGGTCATCCAGTATTCCTCATGATTGCTTCTACACAACCACATTGGTACATCTCTTAGCATATCCCTATATTGCGTCCTTATTTACATATGTTTATGGACCATGTTTCCATTTATCTTTTTGCAATAAAAAAGCTCTAAAAGTTCCTCCTGCTCTAAGGGAGTTGATTAGGAAGACCTGTACCCAAATCCAACATACTTTGAGGATTTTTCTAGTACAAAGTTTATTGAGTTGGGTTATTACATCCCCATACTAGTGTTCCTACTCAGGATGAGCAGATTAACTTTTCGGCTTGGGGTGAGGCTCAAGAAGGTTTCTCTAAGGACGTAGCGATAGGTAACCCTAATCATGATTTTAATAGGATGAGAACATCTTCTTGTGATCCCATAGTTATTTGTTTATGACCATATTTGTTTCTATGGAGCTCCTTATTCTAGTTCACCGAAATCAGCAAACTCAATGCCTCTTTTAACACTTTATTGGGCAAATATGGTAATCATTAAGAAGATAAAATTAGAGGTTGAGGCAAAGAAGTTGAAGGCTCCTGCTATCTCTAGAGATATAGAGGATAAGAGGATGGATGAGGAGAAGAGGGCCACCACTTAGGCCAAAAAAATATTGAATAGGAGGCAAAAAAATATGATGATGCCGAAGCTATCACGAAAGCCAAAAGAAAAGGGAAGCTCATTACTCCAGAAGACGAAGGTTCTCGTTCTAAGAGACATCTTGAGAATCATTCCAACCTCAGTCCAAAATAGCATAAGACTAGGGTTGGATTTAAAAGAGTTTCTATTGAGGGAGCCCTTTCTCATAGGCTGGTCCGAGCGGATGGATCCTCTGCTAATGGACCTTATAAGGAGGTGGATCCTTTTTCTTGGTATTCTAAGAGACTGATCACTAGGGAGTAACGTAAAGAATATATTAACTCCATTATCTACCATAAAGAAAATTCTACAGAGGTCCTGGGTTATCACGGGTATGCCCCAAATTTCAAACATCTTTGATAGCTCAACATTGACGAGCTCTAGGAAATGGCTTAGCACAACATGATGGTGGTAAGATTCTGACCGATCATGTTCTTCCCATTTATATTCCCTTTATTCTGATCATCTTATTGTGCTAAACTTCTCATTTTATGGGGGCTACGATTCTATGGGTATGAAGCCTTATATCAGGACACTTATGATGAGGTGAAGACTGATCACAACGAGCTCTATAAGCATTATGACAAATTATCAATCAAGCTGAAAGATGGTAAGGATAATTGTGATAAGGTCTTATCTGAGATAAATAAGTGGGATAATCAGCTGGTGGCAAAAGTGAGTTCTTTCAGTTAGGCTAAGGAGGTAATCCAAAAGTTGAAGGAGTAGGTAGAGATTTATATCGCCAAGCTCGTTTTCGAAATAGGTTATTACCAGAGGGGTAGAGGAGAGAAAAAGACTTATAAAAGCCTTTTAAAAGGATACTTCCTATCTAATTCAAGATGAGTAGGAGGAATGAGTAATAAAATATAAATCCTATAAAGAGTACAATGTTAAGTTGATGACAATCTCCATGAAGGTCTACGACGAGCTCAAGAAAAGGGTCAATAAACATGACCCTAACATCGCTGAAACTGTATAGACTTCGGAGGTAAATAATGATGAAGACAATGCTCTAGTGGTAGAGTAAGAGGCTACCGAGCAAGTTGAGGTAGGTGTTGGTCCACCAGGTGTTATATGGTCTGACTCCTCTAATTATGTCTAATGTCCCTCTACTAAAGGCCACCACCGACCATGCTCCTGAGGTCTGAAGTGTATATGTTCTCTTTTTGTGAAGCCCCCTTTTATGAAGCTATTTTATATTGTAATGAATAGATTAACTAATTGAAATGATCAAACTCCAATCTTGTATGTTTATACTCTCTTTGTGTGCATGTTTATTCCTACCTTGGTATAACTTCTAGGAGTTTTCCAAATCCTCTCCAAGTTTTACACCCCGAAGATGATCTATAAAACCATAGATTTACACCCAAGGTTGCTTCTTCAATTTGGTCTGGTTTAAATCCCCCTTTAGTAGGGTTGAGTCTTATAAGATTGTAGATAGCCTAATTATTGGTTATCCTCCTAACCATGAAAGGCTTGTTAATACTATTTCGATGTCAATAGTTGATCTAGACCCTTTTCCTCCTCCTCATGCTCCAGATGAGGAAATGGCCTCAACCTCTCATGTGGTTAAGCCCCTTATCGATGAGGGGACATTTAGGGACTCTAATTCTATAGAACCAACATCCATTAATGCTATGAACCATCCGTGTGACATTAAAGGGGATGGTTTGGGTGATTTGAGGAATAGATATGATATCCCTATAATTATTTATCTCTGTTTTCCTGGGCCTGAGGAGAGAGTTTATTATTGTCACAACGTCGATGAAATTTTCTTTCCTATGTGGTGTCTCAGTGAGTTTACTAATGAAGAATAACAAATGCCACTTAGAAATAATAAGGGAAAGAACTACATTTTTATGTCTATTAATGAGCATGATTTTAAAACATATTTATGTGTTCCACTGCAAAAGAAGCCTAGGATACCCTTGTTAGTGGCCATGAAGGTGATGAGCATATTAAGGCTGGGAAGACCCAAATCTCAGTCCAACAATATAACACCCTTATTATGGATGAGACTGAGTCTTTTGATGACTTCTACATAAAGTTAACTAATATTGTGACCAAATTTCATGCTAATTGGATAACATATAATAGAAAGGAAATTGTGCTTAAAATCTTAAGATCCTTGCTTACCAAATTTGACAATAAACGTTATGCCATAGAAGAGATGGATGATCCTCCTGAATTACTGAGTAGTAAGCTTAAAACTATAGAAATAGAGTTAGAGTATAAGAAAGAAATGACTGTCCAAAACAAAAGATCCTCTGAATCCAATGTTATTTTTTCATCACAGGTGACTGTCCCTAAAATAAACACACTTGACTTTAACCTTGACCTAAATGAGGATTGTGACTGAGACAATTTAGATAACCATATTGCCTTTATGAGCAAACAATTTACGAAAATTATAAAGTTTAGAAACTATGTTGCTTCTAAACATAGGAGACCTGGTTATCAAAACTTTCAACCTTACATACCTCATGACAGACATGATGAGAAACAAACCATAGATAATAATAGGCCTAAGACTGACCTTCACAATATCAAATGTCATCGTTGTGGTAAAATGGGACACATGGATGCTAAGTGTAGAGTCAAACTGAGTCATAACAATGTTAGGGCCAATACGTGCAAAACTTAGGATGACTCAAGTGACACTGAAGAAGATAAACCCGAGTCATCCAATGTTAATGAATCATGCATGTCTTTATTTGCCAAGAATATCATATATTCTGATGATGAAGCATGTATACCTGTTGAATGTGTTGTTAAAAACTCTATTATGCCTATTGATGTTGATATCATTCCAACTAGTGTAATTAATGTATCTACTACTATTGATAATATTACAGATAGTTATAATTTACAGGTGAGTCAAAGTGATAATTTCATTGATGAAATGAACATGTGCGTGTGAGTTCCATTGCACATAATGAAACGTTAGGGGACACTGCACACACCTCACTTAGTGAGTTTGATGATGGCCTACCTGATATTCAAGAATTATACACTAAGACCCTTAAAACGAGTGTCAAATTGGATAAAATGGTTAAGCTATTGACTGAATGTGTTGAACAACTTAGTAAAACTGTTAGGAAAAATGCTGAAGACTACACTTCACAATGTGTTAGACATGAGACAGAAATAAAAGAATTTACTTCAAAATTAAAAGAGCTTTCTGAGAAAAATATTTTTTAGAAAAAAGATACAAGGCAACTTTAATTGAATTGGAAGAATCCAAACGAAAAGTTTCAAATGTATTTAAGAAATGTTTACATTTTGAAACTCAAGCTAAATCTTATGAAGATATTATTTTTGGTAGCAACCTGAATTCAGAAGATAAAATTGGCCTTAGTTTTGAACAAAAAGTTAAACCAACAAATACTACTATTTCTACTGAAAATGTTAAATTTGTAAAAGAAGGTCAGGCTTTGTGAAAACCTCATAGAGGAATTTTAAATATTAATGTCTCTAAAGCAGCACAAAATGCGTGTAATCAAAAGCCGAAACCTGATGGTAAAGCTAAGTATGCGTGTCCGCCTGTAAAAGACCTCGGACAAAACACTAAGACTGGATTAAATAGACCTATTACGTCAAATGTGACCAAACCTATCTCTAAGGACTTAGGTGGAGTCAAGCCTTCCTCGCATTAGTACTGTACCTATTACGATGTCTATGGGCACCCATTTACTGAATGTTTTCAAAAAAGGCTTTATACACATGTTTATCAAAACTTTAACTTTTCTAGAAAGAGTAGGAATACATATGTCTCTCTAGGAAGACCACTCAAAACTCTAACTATAGGAAGAAAAATAGGGGACCTAAAACTAAGAAGAAACCATTTAGAGGGACTCCTCAAACCTTTTTTAATTCTAAGGGCAAGAACTTTTTTAAAACTAGGCCTGTTTGGGTTAGAAAAGATGACCTTCTACCCCAGCTTAAGTGTAATGCGGTGATAATAGCTTTTAAGGCCCAAGGCACCTCAGCTGGTTGGTATTTGGATTTCGGGTGTTCCAAACACATGACCGGGTACTAGACTAAATTAACAAATAAGACGAACTTCCTTGGAGGTTGTGTTATATTTGGTGATGGAGTCTCATCCCAGATCATTAGTAAGGGAACATTGTGTGAAGAGGGACTTCCTGCTCTAAATGATGTCTTACTTGTTAAAAGTCTTAAGGCTAACCTTCCAAGTATATCACAATTTTTTGACTCCAATCGCATAGTTTCCTTCTCTAAAACCAATTGCAAAATTTTAAATCAAGAGGGTAATTGTATTCTTTCAGGAAACAAAATTGCGGATAACTGTTACACAGTGATTCAAAGTAATAAATTATGTGAGATATCCAAATTAGATGATTTCGATTTATGGCACAACAGATTGGGGAAACAAATTTTGATAACTTTCGCAGATTATGCTCCCAAAAAATAGTTAGAGGCTTACCCAAAATAAAAAATACTTTTAACTCTATTTGTGGCCCATGTCAAGTGGGGAAGATGAGTAAGTCTGCTCATAAGAATGTTAAGAATATTTTAACTTCAAAACCTCTTGAACTAATCCACATGGATCTTATGGGTCCCTCTAGAATTGTAGGCCTTTTTGGTAATAGTTATATCATTGTTATGGTGAATGACTTACGTGATTTACTTAGGTAGCTTTTATGAAAAACAAATCGGATACATTTCGAGAATTCTTAAAATCCTTTTAAAAATTGAAAATGAAAAGGATACCCAAGTATGTCGCGTAAGGAGTCCTAGAGGTGGAGAATTCAAAGACTCTGGCGTGATAGAATATTATGTAGGTAATGATTATAAACACGAATTTAGTGCACCTAAGACACTTCAACAAAATTGTATTGATGAGCGTAAGAATAGATCATTCAAGAGATGGCTAGGGTTATGTTACATGCCAAAGATTTGCTAAAATACTTTTGGGTTGAGGCCATCCAAACGGTGTGCCACATTATCAACCATGTATACCTCAGAAAAAATATCAAAGAGACTTCCTATGAGCTATGGTACAATAAAAAAACCTAACTTGAAGTATTTTAAAATCTTCGTGAGTATTTGTTATGATTGAAAAGACAAAAAAAAACTTTCAAAATTTGATACTTGAGGTGATAAAGAGATTTTTCTGGGTTAATCCCAATCAAGTAGGTCTTACCGTATTTACAATTTGCGTACCAAAGTATTGTCAATTTTTAAAATATTGCTAATGCACGGGCTATTGTAGAATAGCGAGTGTAAGTACAAACACGAGGATTTATCAATTTTTTTTGCTAAAAAATTATTGTGACTGTCCAACTAGACAAAATGTGTTTGAAAATGGGATGTGGTATTAACTAAGCAAACACACATAAAAAATATAACTACGAGAGAGAGAATCAAATGAGCGTGAAAACTAAGACATTAGATCCATTTAACACGTTTAACTAACACTATGCAATAATTTAAATTTGTCATTCCCTTTTTTATAACTCAAATTAAACTGACCCTCGTCGTATTTAATTCGGAAAAATGACACGTTATAAGTCCAAAATAAAATTTAACGTCTCTAAATTTAGATGCCTAAAATCCCTATTCCCTTAAAAAGTTCCCTTTTAAATTTTAAAATATAGTCTTTAAGCATGGACTATCAATCAATTTAATAAAAGTACAACCCATCAAAATGTACTCATACTTAAAATAAAAAAAAAAGGTTTTTTCAAACAATGCCGAAGGATTAAAATGCACTCTCATGTCGTTTTAAATGGATACCGAATTTTTTTAGAACCTTTAGCACATATCGAGAACAAAAATGAATTTAAATCACACACAATATTAATCACGTGATAAATTTCACCTAGTCCTAGTAAGAAAATTAAGCGAGCATAATTGTGGACATAATAAATTTGCAAGAATGAATATTAATTTGCATTAAATGAACAAACTTAAAAATGGTGTCATAAATATTCTTGACAGAATTCCTCCCACAAAATAATTATTGGCCCTCAGTAAAAATATACTCTCAAAATAAGGAATGAAAAACTATCTATAAAGCTCTCTGTTAAAATAATGAACCCAAGGATCCTATTTATAGGCTTAGGGGTAGGGTATTTCGATGAGTATAAAATACCCATTTTAATTGGTAAAAATGAATTTTTAAAATTCAAAAGAAACTTGCACAAAATCTGAGAAGTCTTCTCTTTAGTTGGGATTTGAAATCCATCCTCAACCTTAAATATTTTGTGAGAATAAGTGATAACTTTGCATGATATGATAGCTTTGACTGTTGACCGATGAGTGTGTGACGTAACACATATGGGTCGACATACCTGGACTACTGAGGTTGGAATATAATGGGGAACATACAAAAACATGAGAAGATAACATCAAAGTACCTACTCTAGGAAATGTATCAAATATTTTCGAAGGTTGAACTAAAGTAAGAATGGAAATGAAACAATGATATCGTAATAAACTTCAAAATGGTTGGAAAAAAAGTGAGAAGTGACTGAAAAAATATAACAATGGCATGGGTCAGTCGAGTACGTAGAGAAAAGTGTGGTGTAAACCCAACATTCATGAAATAAAGAATGAAAAGTAGTTGGACTCACGAGGTGAGTGTGTAATATAATTATAGATAACGGTAACAACTAATAAAGAAAATTATCTGCTAACTATTGCACTGCATTTAAAGAAAAAATAGTAGCTACAATGATTTCAGGAATAAAAGTTTGCAACATGCGTATATGTATTTTGTACCTTGGAACATATATATACAAAAATAAATATATTCACCCATTTAGAGATTGTACTGATGTTGTTTTTATGAGAACACAGGTATGTCAGCTACGTTGCGAGCAGACGATGCGTTAGGCCTGGTAAAGCAAGGTATATGTAGAACAATTGGTTGCTCAGTTCTATGAGGTAAGTTGACATAGAGCTAGGCCCCCGACGACATTCCATAGCTCCTTAGTCGACGGTAGTCAACAAAGGTGGAAGACCTCCATTCGACCCTACCGACAGTGTTCCAATCGTGTCTGCTTGGTTTTACAGATGGAGCTGTGAGTTTATGTTCTGATCCTGAGCTTTGGAAGAATCTCGAATCCACTTCCACCTAAGCCTTATTTCGGCCGGTGTGACATCACTTGAGTTGCGACCATAGCCAGACATGTCCCCCGTACGCCACCCCTGTACCACGTCTCCAAGGGTTTTCAGCTCTAGCTTGTGCTCTACTGCTCGTTTCAGGGGTAGAGTTGCTTCGAATGACTTTCCTTTTCATTCTGGTGCAGTAAATGGCTAGAAAAAAAAACATAAATCATTTAAATTTGGCATCGATTTTGTCAATGGCGTGCTAGTGTTTATGATGGTCGAACGTGGAAGAGAATTCATGAGAGCAGGGATTTATTTCTTAAATGTTAGCTTTTTGGCTTAAATATAGTAGATTTGTGGTTACTTCTCATTAAAGCATGGGATATTATCATCAAGTTACTTTTATTCTTTTTTATTAGGAGATTGATACTTGCTATACATCTTGAGGACTAGCATGATTTTCATATAATCTACTCATATCTCTATTTAGGATCGCATAGAGGAACTCTTGCAGTGCGCTTGACCCACAATTCGTAGTTAACATTTTATCAGCTTCTGTGGTCCTAAAGGAGAAGCATGGCAGTGTTGATTCTTTAAAAGCGAATTGCATCTAAGGATTCGTAGGGTAAGTTTCGTTTGATTATGAAGTTTTGTGTCTTATAGGATTATTGTCATATTATATTTGTATCAGTTTAAATTTATATTATTCAAGTTTCATTTTGGTCAATTCGAGCATGTACTCCCTATGTTATTCTACATGCTTAGAATAATTATTAATTATTTAATTCTCGTAAATTGTGTATTTATTCCAAATCAACCTAAATATGGAATTTGGGGGGTGTCACGATGACATTGGGTACCATGGAGGGTGATTAATGCAAAATCTCTTCCAAGAATTATAGGGTAGAGGTAGAGGTGGAGATTAGAGGTAATGTGATTGGTAAATTTTTGTTAGCCAAATTCTAAATGTTGGAACTTACTCGTCCATTAAAATCTTCGAGATGGTGCATATTGGTGGATGATTTTTTTTTTGGGTTCTCCGGAAGTTTGAATCAGATTTGAAGAAAGTGGTGTCCAAGGGACAGACTATATATACAAGCAGAAAAGAGGCATGTGTGTTGTGGATTTCTGTTGATCACGGAGGAGTGGGGGTCATACGTCAGGTTCCCATTTAAGACGGAGGCCGGGAAGCATCAGTTCCCCAAAAATTAAGAACATTTAAGTCTTTAACTTCATTTCTAGACTAGTTACCAGAAGAATCTAAAAACTTATTCCCTCCTACCTTTATTTCCAATACTATCGTTGAGAGAATAAGGGGAGTCTTACATTTCTCATTCATCATCTCTCCTTTCCTTTTACGCTTTATTTCACTTCATTCTTTTCTCACGTGTCATTGATATCCCTGGACACTTTCTTCATGAAAGAAGAGTACAAAAGTCTTCAGTCCTCTCTCTCTCTCTGTTTCATAAGATTGTATGTTTGTTTTCTACGTTTTTTTTAATAGAAACGTGGGTTCAGAGGCTAATTTTAGAAAGAATAGAATTTAAATAAAACGTGTTTTTTCAAGTTGGGTAAAAAGAAAAAACGTTTAGAACCCATAACTCTGCATCGAATCCGAATCGTGAATCATACTGATTCACGATTCACCCACTAAATCGTGCGAATCACCCCAATTATGATAACCCCTCCAATTATCCTTTTAATTCGAATCAATTTGGAAGTGAATCGAATCGAATCATACGATTCCAATAGCAAATCGTACCATTTGATCACTATGGTGTTTAGGGTGGCAATAGAGGTAGAAGAGTAACCGTGGTGTTTTCTTCATGATTCAGGGAACAATGGCAAGCGAGAGGCTAGAATCGGGATGGGAGGGAGGAGGGTAGAGGCAATAGTGGGGGACGCGCGGGTAGCTAGCACAAAAGGGAATGTTGAAGTGAGTTGTTTGTTGAAGCCCAGTACACTTTACAAACACAAATCTGTATATTAATCTAGAATCAAGGAAAAAGTAAGTACTCATGAGATTTGGGCCGATAGTTGGTGAGGTTGTAGTGGGGACGGTTGTTGGGACAGAGGTGAAGTATGGGTATGCACCCAATTTATTTTATGTCCCAAATCCGCTTCAATTTTAAGGTCGAAAAAGCGATTTGGACCTAATTCATATTTAAAGCTATAGGCTTGTGTCATTTAAAAGTCTGCAAAAAGGGGTGTGCCTAAAAGGGGCAGGCTTAATTTTTGAAACTTAAATGAGGCAAGAGTTCTTTTAATTCATTGGTGCCAATAATTTATGTAGGGGCACGGATCAAAGTGAAAAGGGGTCGTGCTTCTCTCTTATAATGGAATCTTCAACAAAAAGAACTAGTGACAAGCATTGTGTGCATGAGTCATCATCGTTGGAGCTGTCGATAGTGCCGACATCAGTTTATGTCCAAAATTCTTCACTCGTTTTGAAAATGGGTTCCATTTATGTCATGACCGAAGGGTGTTCCTCTTGAAGTTGATGAGTCCATTGTATGTATTTGCTGCCTGGTTTAATCAGAACATAAGTGTGTTGAAGCATGAGGGGTCATGTACCGGGAAAGGAAATCCTATGTGACCACGAGAAGGGGGGGAAGAGGGGAGGGGGCAATTTCAGCCTCAAGGAAGGGTAAGGGTGGTGTTGTGGTTAAGGTAGGATGATGGAGGGAAGCTGAGGATTGAAACCATGTAATTGCAACTCCAACTCCATTTTATGTATTGGTTGTCCTATTTTTATCAGAACTTACAATGTATTGAATCATGAGGGGTGATGTACTGGGAAAGGAAATCATATGTGATTACGGGGGGGGGGGGGGGGGGGGGGGATTTCAGCCTCAAGGAAGGGTAATGGGGTTGTTGTCGTTAAGGTAGGGTGGTGCACGGAAGCTGAGGATGGAGACCACGTTAATTGCAATTCCATGTTGGTTTTTTATCCTTATCTAATGGAAAAGAGGTGAGATGGGGGTTTGGTGGACCCGATTGTGTGTGATGTGGTGAATGAGGTCCTTATAGAGATGTCACCAAAGAGGGGGTGGAGGAGAAGGGAGTTGGGAGTTTAGATAGGTGGTTGGCAAATACAATAGAGGGATTTAGCAGGTTTTTTGGGGGGAGGTAGAGGCTAGAAAGAAGGTGAAGAGGAGTGGATAAGGAGCCGAAGTCAAGCGGTAAGAACACATGTGAGAGAAAGTCCAAAGAGCCCAAATTGCAGGAGTCTCTAGATTCAATGTTCTAAAAGGCGCGATATGCGATCGATGCGTGGAGGTCAAGCATCAAGCATTAGGAGCATAGGCGCGGATATGTAAAGCATATGCGTGAAAAGGCGTTTTGCCTTTTTTTAATATTTTTTTAATTATACCCAGGCTTGTAAAATAATAAAAGCATAAATATAAGCATAACTTACATAAAATAAATAATCATAAACATTGAATCAAAATTACGAATAAAATAAAACACACCTTGAAATTTGAAATTATATTCGTATATTTGGTAGTCCTTTTCCCCATATCCATGCTCCATAAGTTCATATCACCCTATAAGATGCAATTAAAATTAAAAACAAGTTAGAAAATACACTGCATACACACTGCATAACTGAGGAGCATACACACTGCATAACATTTATACATTAACTGAGGAGCAAAAAGTTATGCAGTGTGTATGCATAACATTTATAGATTGCATATACACTGCATAACATTTAACAAGACAACATTTAATTGTATAAGCATTAACTGTTAACAAATAAATAAGAAAGAAACGTATTCGGGTAAAAGAAATAAGAAAGAAATGTATTCGGGTAAAATAAATAAGAAGGAAGAAAGAAAGAAATAAGGAATCAACATATCTTGGGTTTTCGGCCGGAGTATAAGAAATCAAAAGAAAGAAATAAGAAATAAGAAAATTACTTGTTTTCGGCTAGAAGGAAATCAGACGCCTGAGGTTTCTTGGGTTGTAGGGTTTTTCGGCTGGAAGTTTTAGGTTTTTCGACCGGAGATGTCTTTTTCTTGGGTTCTAGGGTTTCGGCCAAGGTTTTGGGGGTAGCAGAGAAGAGATCGGGTTTTGATTTAGTAGCCTTTTGTTGTTGTTTTTTTTAATTTATTAAAGTCTTTAGTTTTTAAGTTGTTAAAACATATCGGGGCACTCTTTTTTTGAAGGCTTTTGTTTTTCTTAATTGGGGAACTCTTTTTTTTTTATATAACTGCTTACTTTACAACTTATTTCATGAGAAAAAAGTATAACAACGTCATTTTGATTTTAAAAAAATGCATTATGTGCGCATTGCCCGCATATGCGTGCCTCACGCCCGTTGACCGCCTTAAAAATCGTTGACCACGCATTTTCCCGTGCATACCCCTAATGCGCTGCATTTCTAAAAGTCATCACGCATATGCTCGCATTTGCGCCACATATGCGCTCCTTTTATAACACTGTCTAGATTACATGATTAGGGAAAGGAGGGAGAAAGGGTGTCATGAGGCTGAATTGATTGATTAGAAGGTAACTTTTGAGGTGGAGGTGGAGTCGTTCCTTCTTGTCTTCCCAATGAGGTTGAAAATTGTTTCATAGGTTAATGGACCAGATAAGAGAAAATTCATTGTTGCTTATATTAAGAGCTGGTGGACAAATGTTTTTTGTTTTCAGAAACTAATCTTTGTGATAGTCCGTTCAGGATGGTAGGTTCTTTGAGGGTAGGTAGGTGAGTAAAATAATGCTCAATAGATGCTTGTGGTAGGTCAAGGGAGGTGATTATTATGTGGGATTCAAGGGTGGTGCAGATGATCGAGATAGACAGGTTATTCTCGCTTCCATGCCTTTTTAGGTGCTCGAAAAATAATTTATTGTGGTGTATTTCTAGAATGATGCAAAGGGGGTGATGTGGATAGATGGGAGTTGTGAGTTAAAGGGATTGTTGGAAGGTCCATGGTGTATAAAGGGGGATTTTTAAGGGGTATATTTCCAGTTAGAACGCTATGGATGAAGGGCGGATATTTTAGGGTCATGCGAAAGTTCTCTAACTTCATTCAGAGCTTGATCTCATGGATTTACCATTAGACGGGGGAAGGTTTACATGGTCCAGGGAGAATCCACCCCTTACGAGATTTGATAGGTTTTTTATATATGGGGGTGACGGGATTTCGTCCTCAAAACTATTCAGAGTAGTCTTTTAAGACACACGGTGAATTTTGTCGACTGAGGGGTTTCGCTTGGTCAGCATCGTTTAGATTCGATAATATGTGGCTCAAAGAGGAGGTCTCGTGGAGTTGGTGAGGGGTTGGTGGTAGGGTACAGGGTTGGGGAATCCAAGGTTTGTTCTAGCCCAAAAGCTAAAATCATTGAAAGGAGATTTGAAGAGGTGGAATAGGGAGATTTTTGGCAATGTGAATATCAATATTGTAAGTGTTTAGGAGGAGATTAGGAAGTTAGAAAAATTAGTGGGGCGTTACACTCTTTCCAAAGTGAATTGGCTTCGGAGGGAAAAGATAAAAGGGCCTTGTGGGGATAAAGATGGTGGATGAGGAAATTAATTGACGTCAAAAGTCTGTTATGATTAAAACGGGGGGTAGAAATACTAAATTTGTGAGAATCAAATTCCCACCGACACGCCAATCACATTGGTAGTTTTGTCATTGATGGCGTGTTATTACAAGAGAATGATGAAATGAAGAGGGGTATCATTCAGTATTATTAGCAGTTATTCACAGAGGGAGGAGGTGTGGCGTCCCATGTTGGAGAATGTGCCCTTTGCTGCAATTTCAGAGGTCGAGAGGGATTGTTTAAAAGAATGATTTATGGAGGAGGAGGTGGTACAAGCACTACATTGCATAAGTGGGGACAAGGCTGACGAGTCGAATGTCTTATCAATGGTTTTCTTTCAGCTTATTGGGAAGTGAAGGGAAGATGTTATGGTGGCTTTCGACGAGTTCTCTTGAAGAGGTCAATTTAAGAGGAGCTTCATTGCTTCATTTGTTACTTCGATACCTAAAAAGGGAGAGGAGGCGGTGGAAATAGGATTTCGGTCCCATTAGCCTAGTGGGATACTAACTAAACGTTCAACAGAAGAATAAAGTGAATATTGATGATATGAAATGAATTAACTAACCGAATAATTCTCGGTAAAACCAAATACAATAATCCACTGATACGAAAAATAAAGCGAAGTACGAACAATATAAGAACTATCTAACTGGGCGATATGCCCAAAATAGAATATGAAGTAAACATACTCTTTAGATAACAATGATAGAATCATCTAATCAATTCCTACAGACATCCACAGCTGTTGCTGCATCATTTAACCGAAAGGATAGCTAAGTTTGGCATCCCTGTCGCTGAGCACCTAAAAGGTTTTGAAAAGGGATTTTTGATACGGGTCAAATCCCAAAACCAATTAAAAATATTTTGCAAGTATTTAATACGCAATAATGCAAATGCACTAGTATTGTTTATATTTATCTGGTGTCGCACTCACATGAGAATATCCTCACCCCTCCTTTATAGTGTGCACCTAACGCATGTATTTTAATTGCCTAGTTAAGCTACCCTGCCTAACTAGCATAATCACTTAACTTATCCCCACACGCTAAACCTCTAGTGCAATCGTTCTACACGTGTTGTACTTTGCTTTGTTTCTCATTTATCTAACACTTGAGCTATATCATTATATCATTATAATTCTCAATTATAATATTATCGTTACATAATTTACATAATTGTACACTAGTCATAATTTCAAGGGATTTTAAGTATTTATTCCTATTTTTTAAAATTTATTTGTACCCATTCCCATGTATTTATTTTTTTAGTTGTTGGTCCTATTGTAACCACAATGGGACGTGTCATTCTCTGCGAAAAGGAAGGGGGGTGGTTACAGAGTAGCTATGGACGGTTTTGGATGGTTATGTGACTTACTACAATTTAAAAAACACATGGGATTGGAGTCTAACAAATCTTAGAATATGGGAATAAAGTAAAAAAAACTATAATTTCAATGTTCACACATTCATTTTATCACCCATAAACATATAACACTCTCATATATGTATATTCATAGTGACGTAAACTAAACGTCAAAGGCTAAAAAAGAAATACCAAACCCTAACTATAAAGAGAGAACCAAATGATATCTTATGTTTCAAAATGGAGGAATGTCTTAAAATGAAGACTACATGGGTATTTAAAGGGGGGAGTAGCTTAGGCTCCAAGATAAGGCAGTAATTACAAAAATGTTATTACTACTCCTTACCTTTAAATACTAAAGCAAAACAAATGAAAATACAAATAACAAAAGAAAAGAAAATGACAAATGAAACCCTAAAATAGACCCATTTCCATCACTCTCCCCCTCTTAAAACCAAGCTCGTCCTCAAGCGTTCAAAAATTGGGGACTGAGGAAACTCCCAAAAAAAAGAAGTGTCAAAAAAAACTTGTGGGGGCCCAAAATAATTTCTGAAAGTCGAGGAGTGTACAACCGACAATTTTTTTTTATTTCTTCTTCTTCTTCTCTTTTTCTTCACCCAAATCAAACCTAGGAGTCTCCACCCGGGTAAAAAATCACGGTTTCGGAGCACAAACGTGGGTTTGGGTTTGGATTTTGTGAGCCCAAACAGATTTTGGGCATAACTAGGGCAAAACCCTAGGTTTTCTGGGCAGCTTTGGGATTGAGCAGGAGGTGGGGGCAGCTGGGAAAGGTTCCGGCCTGGGGGCGGGTTTGGGGCTGTGTGATTCGGATGGGGTTTTTTGGGGGTGAGGTAAGCTAGGGTTTGGGTCTACAGTGGGTTTTTGGCCAGTGGGGTGGTCAGCGAGTGTGGAGGGGGCTACTGAAGAGGTGCGTGGGGCTAGGGGGCCTGAATGGGGAGGGTTTAGGGCTACGGGGTGGGGTATAGGGGGAGTGGGGATTTTTGGGGCACCAGGGGAGAGGTTTGGGCAGGGGGAAACTAGGGTTGGGGAACGGTGGTGGTGGGAGGACTAGTGTTAGGGTTTAGGCCTAGGGTAGAAAAGAGTTGGGCCATTTGACGTTTCATCTCATCAATTTGTTGTTGTCTTCGTGCCAACTCTTCCATTTGTCATTTCAACTCTTGATTCTCCTTGTATTATTTCTTGGATATTCTTGGAGCCATTGAAGAGTAGTGTATGATTTGATAAAATAAATACCGATACACCAAACACGAAAGTTGGAGCAACACCCGCTATGATACCAATTTGACGTAAACTAAACGTCAATGGCTAAAAAAGAAATACAAAACCCTAACTATAGAGTGAAAACCAAATGATATCTTATATTTCAAAATGGAGGAATGACTTTAAATGAAGACTGCATGGGTATTTAAAAGGGGGAGTAACTTAGGCTCCAAGCTAAGGCACTAATTACAAAAATGTCTCCTTACCTTTAAATACTAAAGCAAAACAAATGAAAATACAAATAATAAAAGAAAAGAAAATAAAATGACCAATAAAACCCGAAAATAGAGCTATTTCCATCACATAGCATCCCCGAGTTGTCCTCCCAGATGAAATCCATATTATGCTATCAGGCATCAGGTGCGTCACGTACCACACCTGGGCCACTGGGTCGGTATCTCGCCACCGAGCTCAAACCGTAAACACATAAACTGGAGTAGGTCATAGCATACATATGTGGGTCATACCCATACCGCATTACCCCACTAGACTATAAACTCAAATACAATGGTCATGCAACAGTCCTATGACTTGCTGGTCACGCCTAGGTGGATCGCCCACTATGCGCAACCTCCAACAATATCATATCTAGAGTAAATATGTTCACATAATCAGTCACACAGATATATTCATACATACATACTATCACCCTCGATACATATACGTATACATATACATATAACTGGCTAATCGTACGTATCACTCGTAGCACTAACCCACAAATCCCGAGACAAGTATTCACTTATTTTAATTCAATAATCACATGTTTTTGGCAACCAAGATATTCTACTCAAGCCCGTAGCCTAACTCTTCTCGGAATCCCAACCCGATTTCATAAACTATAACCCAATTGTTATTCACCCTAGTACACCCGTAAACTCGTACCCGAATTTGATTTCCGTTTAACCCAAGGTAGGTTATAATCACTCCTATATATTCCCAGAAGGCCTATGTCACCAATCGAACTCCGTAAACCAAGTCGTACCATCAACGGCCCATGAAAACAACACACAAGGCAAGGTAGGCTTGCACAACAAATTGAGTCGTTTTGTTTCCCCCAAATTCAAATTTCCAAAAGAAATCCAAATCCAAACCCACAAATTTAAAATTTCGGTATCGCGCACCTAATAGTAGAAAATTCATAACTAATTAAAAAAATAAGAAAAATATGAAACATACGCTCAGGCTTTCGTAATTTGATTTTGTACAACATAATCCAACTTCCAATTTCATCAATCGATCTTTACCTATTTGAGTCATCTACTCCAAAAATCATGTTTTCTCCACCCAAACCCTACAATGGAGGTCCCAAACCTCAAATAAACCTAGTATATCATTACACTAATATTCTAGGAGTATTTAAACATATTTCTAACCAGGAATCCTACATCGAACACCTAGGATTACAAATTAAAACACCAATTTAATCCCATGCAAAAATTTGTGTGTTTCTACACGAAATGTATACATGAACGATTGAAACCACAAAAGTAATTATAATAAGACTGTAAGGACATTTTTCTCATGTCCAACATGTTACATTTGTGTATGTCGTACGCCGCTACATTTGGCACGTCACCTCACGATCTCACATGACGGCCTTTATCCGAATTCTGGGAATCAAGCATTCAACATCTCCATTAATGTGTCCCACATCTGCCTCAACGACTTCACGTTCCAAGATTTTAGGGACTTAATGCAAGTGGTACGCAAGGGAAGTCAAAACAGTGAAAAAAGGCACGATAGGAGAGTTCAAGGGCATTTTCTTAATTTCACATCCATAGTCCGGAGGTCTGGTCAACTGAAAAGTTGAAGATCTCGCCGCAACGAAGATACTGGAAGAAACGGCACCTCAATCCGAGCTACGGTGAAGGAGTTATGACCTTTTGAAGTTGGAGAAAATTCCTTGAAGAATGCTGTTTTTTTTTTAACCCCAAACCAGAAAGGTACCCCAAACCGATGTACCCCAAACCGCATAAGGTACCCCAAACCGGTTCGGGGTACCTATACGCTGGATAAAATTTTAGAGTTTTAAGAACGTGGATCTCTTCATCTGTTTTTCTATAAATACCAACTTCGGGGGAGTTGTTTTGCAAGACTTTAGAAGACGTTTTTGAGAGTCCAAATTACTCTAGTCTTCATATTTTTTGAGTCCCAAGACTCATGTTTTGATTCACACAATTTCCAAACCTTTTTGAATCTTTTTGGTAACCCAAGAACACAACTTTGGTTTGTTCAACCCTTGTGGAGAAGCCGTTCTCTTCTCCATTGCATCCCTACTGGAAAGGGATAGTTCCAGCCGCGACTACAGAATCCGACACCTGAGGGTAATTCTTAGTCACTTGTATTTTCATTGTAATCCGAAATTGTATAGCTATAATATTATAATGAAAATAAATGGTTTTGCCTCTTCGGGAGATTTTTCCTCAATTGCATGTGTTTGAATGTTCTTGCTTAGATTATCATCTTATTCAATCACATACTGTTGCATGTCTAGGGTTTGTTTGGGTTGAAAGGGTTTAATATATAATTTTCTCATTTGAACGCAAGCACATACGTTCTCAAATTGGTATCAGAGCAGGTTACGCTAATCTATCGCGTATTCCTATTTTCCGTAAAATTTTTCTAAGATATCAATTTTCCAAAAAAAAAATTGATTTTTAAAAAAAAAGTGCATGTTCAAATGGAGAAGTTATATAATAAAATTCTTGTTTTTGACGGGACAAATTATGCTTATTGGAAAGCCCGAATGAGGTCGGCTTTAAAAGCCATTGATGAACGTGTTTGGATTTTAGTTGAAAGAGGGTGGACTCCTCCCTCCGTGACTGTTGATAATGTGATCAATTTGAAACCTGACACTTCTTGGACTGATGAAGAATTTAAATGGGCATCTTTTAATTCTAAGGGTCTAAGTGATATTTCTGGGTCTGTCACACCTGATGAGTTCAAACGCATAATGACGTGCACCACACTACAGGAATATTGATTTTTTTCGGCACAAATAAAATGCCGAGAAAAGTACTAAAAATGTCGGGAACACTTTTCGCGGCACTTTTAGCGGCATTTTCACAAGTGCGGCAATAGCCAATGTGGTAAAAGAACGACGGCATTTTAAAAAATGCCGCGAAAAGTTAGCGGCACTTTTGACGGCATTTCCACAAGTGCAGTAGCCAATGTGGTAAAAGAATGTCGTCATTTTAAAAAATGCCGCAAAAAGTTAGTGGCATTTTTAAACATTTATATTAATGCTGGTAATAGCCTTTTAGGGGCATTAAAAAATGTTGATAATAACCTTTTGACGGCACTAAAAAAATACCGCGAATGATAATAGCGACATTAAACAAAATTTTGATATTATTTTGCAATATACGAGTGGGAACAATTGTTAAAAAAACCATTTATTACAAGTTTCGTATTTATGTGCAAATAAACTACCATAACATTAAATTAAGAGGGCGGCAATCAAATTAAAACGTCATTAAATTAAAACCAATAGCATTAATCGTAAATAAACATAATTGAGTTTGGAACAATTATTTATCCACAAAATAAAATGTATTACATGTCATTTATGTGCAATTACACTACCATAACATTAAATTAAGAGGACGGTAATCAAATTAAAACATCATTAAATTAAAACCAATAGCATTCATCATAAATAAACATAATTGAGATTGGAACAATTATTAATCCACAAAATAAAATGTATTACATGTCCAATAAGAAAAAGCGGAGAAACATGAAGCGAAACAAATTTTTTTATAATGTACGATCGTTGTCCATCAAACTCAAACATCATCTTCGACCTACAAATAAAAAAAGACAATTGTTAGTCATTGATACTTATTTTTAGTATTTTAATTAAAAATTAGTACATTAGCAATATGCCACACTACGGTTGAATGATATGCATTTCCAATTGTGTACTTGTTTCCATAAGGTCTAATCAATGGTTCATTTATTAGAAATGTTTTCTCAATATATACTTCTTAAAAGTCTTCACCAAGTGGCGTACCCCCTACTTTTGTTGAAGGGTCCTTACTCACAATGAATCCACATGCCACAATCACTTTTGAAAATCTGGAAGTAATAAGGTCTATAATTTTAGGAAGTGCATTATTTGAGACCCTTTGTCGTGGTTGATGGTGCTTTTTTTCTTCTTTGATGGTTCTTTCAATAAACAAGATGAATATGTCATCAACCATATATTTCTGGAAAAAAATCGGCAGAGTTTTATTTGTTTTTAAGACATCCCAAAAATTTCAAGATTGTATACAATACAATAAACCAACAACCCAATGTCAAGTTTATATAAACTCCCCAAGAAAGTGCAAATATATTGTGCCCTTTCAAATCCTTTAAATTAGTAACATACCTGGTGATAGGACGCAAATATTACGTATTTCACACGTTAAAATACGTGTTATTAGCCACCTCGGATACCTTAATCTCTTTTGTTGCATTGTATATGCTTACACCGCTGTACATTCCGTGCAAGTGTAGTAGTAGCTTAGGTTTTTGCATATTGGCGGCGAACCTAAAACAATGACAGTGTCCTGACACGAACACTAAGTTTCGCGCCGCACCACCTGGATTGAAGTAGCATTCGTTTGTTCACTAACATGAGTGGCGGTCTTGGGGGCAACCAAGTGTTGAGAATTTGCAATCTACAAACAATGAATTATTTCAATCACGAAAACGTAAAGCCTTAAATTATGATTTTAAAAAGTCATTATATACTTACCTGTTGAGATGGAGCTAAATGGTGATTTGATTGTGGTACCACTATAGGTTGAAATTGGTTGGTTTTTTGGATACAACGGAAGGACAAGTCATCATGTGTATGCATATCAACTCAAACCGAGCCTCTAAATGATCAAATTTATTCTGAAATTCAGATCGAATCTAAGATCGTAGTCGCTTATGATAAGGACATTAAAGAAAGGAGGAAATAAACCATATCGAGAGAAGAATATATGGGAGCATCCTGTAGCAGTTTTATTATACACGCAATAATTCCCCCTATGTGAACCAAATATAACACCCTGTAATGATAAAAAAGAAAATTATTAAATATATGAAACTATATTACATTACATTTATTCTACTCAAGAACTTGATTATATGATTATGATTGTTATTTTTTTTTTGTCTAAATGTTGATTCTGTAACATGTATAATATCGGTTGAAACAGAATGGGCTACTGTAAATTTTAACTTTGAAACATGTAATTTCAAAAACTTCCAAAAGTAGTATCAAGTTGTAGTCCCACAGATTATATCCTAATAAAATTATAATATTAAGATCTCTTATCATGCGCATCAAACGAAACATTTCAAGTGACCTCATTAAATTAACTATAATAACTTGAGACATACAGTGGAAGCCTGCCCAAGCATTATCATCAGCAGAAGCTGTCCCCGAGCCATTTTCAGTAATACTGTCCATAGAAAGCGTGTTGAAAAGATCAGTAGTGTAATCAACTTTGGGAGGAGAGACAACTTTAGGATCTTGCTTTACCGATTCAGCTGGTGGAGCTGATGGTTCTGATTTTTGCATCACCTATTGAGGTTTTGGTGCAGGAGTGATGTTTTTATTTTATCAGAAACGAGAAAATACTTTTATTGATGCAGAAAATATATACAAATAGATAACAATGGACCAGCAGTTCACAGTTACAAGATCATCGCAAGGGGAAAAATGAATAGGGTAAAATTTATATAAATCGACTAAAATTCAGTATAAAAAGACCAAATAAAAGGCATAAATAAAAAATACAGCAATACTCAAATTACAAAATTTAAAAGATTGAGCCATTACACATAAACAACCACGCCAAAACCCAACAGTTCACAAACATACTGATGGACAACGCGGTTCACAATTAAACTAGTATAACTAATATAACTTCTTTAATCACTAGGGTAGGAGGGCAATTGGACAATTTCGGGTCTCATTAATCACACTAAAAGCAGAGAGATATACTCGTAAAACCTATAGTTCTTTGGTATTACACAATTAATACATTCCACCTTAAGACAACTGTGAAATGTAGTTAAAAATCTTAATATTAGCTACAATCCATGCAAGAAAGCTCGTATTCAAGTGTAGTAACATGTATAACCAATCTCGCCACTACATTTTTTTTAAACTAGAAAAAATGACTTTTATAAACTAGTCCCCTTATAAGAGATAAACGTATTGACCTATCAATAGTAGACATATGGGATGCCAAACTTTTCAAGAGATAAAATGCTTCAATTTCCAAGGAGTGAAGCCTAATTTGACTTGTAGAAACTTCATAGAAATATCCATCTCAAAATCTACTTCAATGAGGAAACAACCTTTATCAAAGCATTTGAGAATTCCATAGCAAAAAGCAGCCCCTTATAACCTTATCCTAAGACTGGATTTGTTTTCAATCACTTGACTGAAGACAAACTGAAATGAGTCATTTCTTAAAACAGTGCAGAGGTTCATTACTCAATGTTAATCTTCATAATTGTTGGCATTTACTTTCATGTAATCTGGAGAAGGCAGCTTCCAGATTTGAGACTTGCTTGCAAGCCATTTTGAGAGATCTAAGGAACATTTATTACATAGAGAAACTGATTCAATATCTCTAATTTTGCAGTGAGCATTCTTAACAATATGGAGAGATGACATTTTCACATCCAATTGTAAAAAACATCGATTTCCACGCAACCAAATTTCATAAAGAATACTATTAGTAATAATTTTTGGTAACTTCTACAGAATCTTAGGATGATTTGCTTTGATCCATATAAAAGTAAAGATTTAGTTAATAGAACCTCTTGGAATATTAATCTCTAAGAGAACAGAAAATTGGTTCCATATAGAAGTTGCTATAGGGCCATCTATAAACAAGTGATTGGCATTTTCAAAAATTTTATAGCATCATCTACCAATGGAACTCATACGGACACCAACTTTTTTTAAAATAGCTTCTAGATGAAGTAAATTATGACATAGCTTCCAAGAAAAAAGAGTAAGATTAGCAGCATCTAAAATCTCATTACTTATGTCTTCGGGTGTAAATTTGTTAATTCTTGAAATATCCTATGTTGACTTTCTCCTGTTGTCTTTCCTTTCCCCTGTTAATATCTTTAATGGATTCTTTATTATTTTGATAATTTAAAGCAAACCTTAATCGGGTGTAAATTTGTTAATTCTTGAAATATCCTATGTTGACTTTCTCATGTTGTCTTTCCCATGTTCATATCTTTAATGGATTCTTTATTATTTTGATAATTTAAAGCAAACCTTAATTAATTTATTTTGAGACTATTATTATGCTCATTGTTTATTTCCTCAGATCTTGCTTTGTAAGTCTTTGAGTTATCTTCTGTAAGTGTTAATTTTTCTTATTTCTCATTAGTTTATTGCTATGTTGATAGGAAGCCTTGACTTGTTGATTTCCTTGTTCTTTATTTTTTTGGATTTATAGATTAATGGTTGTTTATCTTATAGGTATACAGAAATCATCCAAAATTGCTCCTTTGCTGCGAGGGTTGAAGTGTAATTTGATATTCCACTCCGTGTGCGCGATGATGACTTCAAATTCTTGATGAAGAAAAATACATTCAAGCTTATAGAATTTGGCTTAAGAGCAGTTCTATTAGTACGGAATCAGTCTGTACGTATGATTTCTGAACAAATATGATTTTCCTTGGCATTTAACGCCATCAAAAGACTCCTTAGCAGGATATCAGCTTCAGGGTTATAGCCATTAGCTACAGATAGGAAAGACATATTCAATCCTTTCTTGAACTTTATGGGGCATAAAGATGACGAAAGTCCTGTGGAATCATAAAAAATACCTGAGTCCTCAAAGGCTCCATCTCCCGTTGATGAAAAAGAAGGGATTGAGACTGGTTCTATTATTGAACAAACCTCACCTACTGAAGAAGACAAAGAAGAAACAGTGAAGGATGATGTTCACCCAGACCCTGTAGAGGGCACAAATATTGCAAATCCGGAGGAAGCAAATACGATCTCCGCAGATTCTGGTGAAGATCAAGCTGATTTGCAACCAACGCTTATTGAATTATAGGCCGATTTGAGAGAGTTAATTTGATATTCATGAAATTCTTAGATATCACGACTTCTAAGGTGAACAGTTAAATAACATGTCTATTTGAGGAATTATCGAAAGATAAAAAGTTAAAAATAAATGGGGAGAGGAAATAACAGGGATGGGGAAAGACAAGAGAAAGTGGCATGCAAAAGTGAGAAGGAGAGGGGCGTCTGTATGTGAGATTATAAGAGAGAGATAGAGGGGCCACGTGGACACTCTTACAAGACATCAAAATTAAGCGGTGTTGAGCATTTTATAATAGAAAATAGATATGCAGCTTTACCAATTTAGGATTTCGTGAAAGCACAAAAATTCTAACCAATCTAACCCTCATGCATTTCGATAGAATATATAGTCACCAACCTTCATATTTTGAATCTTGAAGAAACTTTAAAACGTGACTTGCTTTGAGTTAATGAGGTTCTGAGTGAACTTATAACACTTCTAATAGAGGACTGTTAGAATGCGACCCAACTGCTTATGTGGCAAAATAACTTGTACAGAGTATGAGTCATCGGTATTTGAAATTGGGTGTCTCGTAATGCAAATTTCTCATGCAACATTGCCAACATTCCGAACCTGCATTACAAAACATTATACTAAATGACAATGTAAGGGGTTTTCTCTTTTTCTTTATTTATAAGCCTCCAACAACTATAGAAAATAATAATTTGGCTTAAAAATTTATGTAGTGCCAATGCATCACCAATAAAGTCCATTGTGCTGTCATCAAGACCATATTTTCTGTCAGGAAAAAGATTTATGTTAAAAGCAGACCAAAATTGAACCCTCGAGAAGTCTGTTATGATAATTATTACAAAAATTGCAGTCATTTACATGTTGTTTTGTTCCCAAAACAATTTTCTTTCGATTAACATTTGATTGTGCACTCCAATCTACAAACAGGTTGAAGGATTCACTCCTAAAGACAAACAAATCCCAAATATTTTACCTGACAACTCTTAACACCTCCTGAACAATGCAAAATGTACTTTGTACCTTTTTTAAATGGTGACATTTTCTGCGATGATTTTATTCTGTTTAATATGACGATGTTTTCCTGCAACACTTTATTAGAAGATAACACTGATGTTTTGTATATGAAAAAATTCAGCCCAAAATTTAATTAGTAAATATCATCTCTACCCAAGATCCAAGACCGAACCTGGATACTGGCCGGGACGAACAGGCAGGCAGCAGCGCCCGTAGGGGGTTTGTTTCAAATTTCACACCATATAAGTCGTCTCCTCTGTAAACACTTGGGCCCAATACCAAGTGACATTTCGAGTGTTATTAACCTTTCAACTGCCACGTAATGTTTCTATCTGGGACAAACTTCCTACACCAAACTACACCAAGTATGTCAAGTGCAAAATGGGGTACTTTGAAGCCAAATATCTCACTCGTCTACGAGTATACAACATCACTCATCTTGTGGAGAGGAACGCATAGGTGCTTGATCCCTCCACGTCAAACATATGGGTCCCACTTGACCTTCATGTTTGTCACTCCGCGACTTTTTATTCACCTTACATGGGTCTCCTAAGGACTACTTCATTGTGGCTTTAACTCGATTTACGAAACCCATTCTTCAAGCCACTGTAATTATTCATTATGCAGGTTCATCCAGCAAAGACTCTCGACCACTGCCTATTGGTCCCACTTACCACATTCACTAGTCTATGAAGCAAGCAAGGACCTTAAGGTTGTGTGTTCTTTGAATTTCCTATTATCATAAGATGAATATAATTTTTTTTAATTGATATCCTTTAAAATTAGGTCCTTGGATTTTTATAAATGTCATTATACTTTTAGCTTAGGGTACTGATCAGATACCTTCACATTATGCATAAAGCATTCTGACCGCATTCAAAAGCTCGTATCGACTAAGGAAGTTTTTAATGAAGTGAAAAATTAAGTCGAGTTTTCTCAATGGATAATATTTTAAGAGGGACTATACTCTAATTTGTCATTAATGAAGTCGTGTATTCTAAAATTTTCTTATAATTTGACAGCAAATGCAGCCAGGCCCAACCCACAAGGTTCATTTCACTATAGGATAATACCAGTAGTGAGGACACTTATGATATCTAGTTAAGCAACTAAAATAAATGGGAAGCTATGCTATGTTGTTAATAAGGTTTCTTACATTGATCCAGTAACTCCACTGAAATTTGTTGATTATTTTAGCATATATGGTGTCTTCAAATTAAATACAATTAAGGACACATCTCCTCCCGCCCTTGAAATTCTTGGCACCTCTGTCGTACACATCACTCTTCATGACTTTGTTTAAATCATCTTCCAAAACAATGAGTACTCTATCCAATCTTGGCATCTTGATGGTAGTGATTTCTGGAGTGTCGAGTAAGCATCCATCATTAGTTTCATCTGAGAGGTAAGTGTAAAAAAGAAGAAACAAGCCACCTGGACTACACAAGTTTTATAAGAAACCTAGGAGTTTTATTATTTTTAAAGAAGGAAGCTCTCATTAACTATGCATTGCGAAGACCCCTACTTGTTGCCAGTTGTCAATAAAAACTCCTGGAAATTGGTGTTTGCAATAAGTTGCATTGTTCAGGGTGCTTGATGTAGTTCTTGATTTTTCAAAGTCTTGATATTTGTGTTTTCACACAACTAAAATTTGGAAAAATGTGTGATATTCTACCTATTACAGGTTTATCCTAATTCTTGGAGTGCCATATTTGTGTCAATGGACAACGAGGATATGTGGAACTTAAGGTCTTCAATTTGGCTAAGGAGGGGTCCTCCCTTTCATCCATGGTCCTACACTATTTATTTACATCATATACACACATCTGCTTCTATATCCAATAGCACAGACCCACTTCATAGTATCAATTGGTGCTATAAAAATACACACTGCACCTACCTACCTATTAACCACACTTACATAAACACACACTGCTGCTACACACACCTATTTAGTACACAGTATCTCAATAGTTTAATGCTAAACTATCATATGTGCACACACTTCAATAGATACTCACAACCTTACACACTCACCTAAATTGTGACATAATCACACCATGTTTACATTCCCACAGACACTCTCCATCAAATTGCGGTTGCACTAACACACCACCACCACCACCACTAGCACTATACACACACCAATTGACACCATTACACACACATACACACTAGTCAGTTCTCTAACATATTTACATATACTCGTATGCACGCACAGATGCAAATCAATAGAACACATTTATCCACTAATCTATTTCTTAATCTAACACCACAAACAAAATAATGAACACACTCAATTGAACAATTAACTTTCCCCCATTGAAATTTCTAGATTTTATCCTATTGATTAGAGCTACTTTTTCATGGTTTGGATAAAATATCTTCAAACATAGATGTAAAAATACTCTTCTCTTCTATTAACATTAGGCTCACTATTGTCTTCATCTTAACGAACTCGACGAAAAAGGGTAAGCATGCAACATGATCAATTTATTTTTGTTTGATGGATGACTCTATTAATTAATTAAGTTTCAATTTGATGACTATGTTAGGTCACTATGGTTGGGTTGGATGACTATGTCACATGTTAAATGTTTGTTCTTGTTTTAAATTTAAGGGAAATATTTGAATGAAGAATGAGACTCAACACAAATAAACAACATCGTTTCCCAATTATTTGGGATCAATTACATGAATTATACTTTTTCATTCTTCTCTATTACCGCAATATCCTTGATTAAACCACAAGTAATCATGTCATTTTTTACAATATTCCACCAAGTTAATTAGGCCTACATATACCCCTAACTTTATCTTCAATACAAACTAAGTCACTCTTCCATTTGGGGGTATTTATTTTTTGTTTCAATTCAAGAAATTTTAGCAGGCAATAGAATTGGATCTTTTTCATTCTCTTTATGACTATGACTTTGGGAAAGTATGATTCGGGCAAAAAATCATTTGTAATCCCACTTGTGTCTGATTTGTTGTCATCCTAATTCTCATATTCTTCTTTTGCCTTGAGTATATGGTAATAAAGGAATACACTGTTACCAAATCACACAGATGTTGGCCACATAACATAATTCTTGATTTTTTTATCATTGTCTTTCACTAATTTAAGCATGAACAATTTTTGGAGAAGGTTTTGTATGAACTCCCTACACCACTATAGAAGAATTTTTTTTAAATTAGTATGAAACCATATAATTATGAAGCTTTTTCAAAATAAAGCAATTAGAAATAGAATGAATGAAAATATCACATTCCTCTATTTTTATTTCATCAAGGTTGACTCCTTTTTCCTTGAAAGTGATAAGAAGCTCTCAAGTCTGTCATCGATTGGATGGTAATGTCCACTGTACGGCGAGATAGGCTGGAAACAAATTAATATAGAATGAAATATAAGGTAATCAAAGTCGAGAGTGAGGAAATGAATATTGACTAAATTAGGTGCGTCCTTGTGATTGAACATGGTGGATGTGTGTGTGTACATATTGCTAAGCATCTAAAGTGACTTCTCATTTTCGGGTGGTTTTTGATTAAATCCCTTACTATGAATATTGAGCTCAAGAGATCGATATGCAATTGTCGTGGAAAACGCATGTGTATATACAATTATGATGAAAGATTTTTTGTACAAAAATTAAACTATTATCTTTAGGAAAGAGTGTTCTCAAATTAAGATAACAAACATTTTTTTTCTTTAAAAAGCTTTGGCTATAACTAAATAAGGTTTAAGTATTTTCGAAAAATCTCACCCAATTATTTTAACACAAATGTATGATTCCCTCAAACAGATATCTTAGAATATTCATATTTCATCCACACACTGAGTTTAAATGATTTGAGTAGTTATTTTGGAAATAAATGTATATTAGATAACGAGACACATTTACAAGCACAAATTTGGCAATAATAAAGGGTTTATTTGAGGAATTTGAAGGATTGTCGTTGATTTAGTACTTTCCTCAAACTGATTCTAAGTATTTTGTTTAAATGACCTAAAAATAGTTTTGAATATATGGTAATGATCAATTGTGTCACCATTGTGATACACGAGATATGTTCTGGCCACATTGCACTAGCACACCAAAGCGATGAATAATCCTAACAAGTTTACCAACTTGCCATGGAGATACCTAGTAGACATATATATGAAATTATATGCTCCATGTTGTAATAACAAACACATGTTGAGATTTGGTTTCACCTTTTTTGCACAAAAAAATTCAAAGGTGGGAATCACACACAATATTCAATTGTTGTAATATATCATAAACAAATTGAATCTAAGAATGTTTGAGCTTGTAGATTTAAAAATCATTTCATAACCTAAATGATAAAAACACATTCAACATAAAAACATTTCCAGACAAACAAAAAACAAACACCAGGAGATCAGAATTAAATATACATTCTTGTTCACGTATCGATATCAATCCAAAACTTGAACATTCAATACATTTCTAACAATATATATATCTACACATACATAAAACTAGATCCTTATTTATTTACCATAAAAAACAACTTTTAACAAAACCCACTTTAAGATTCAAATCTTTACATAATAAAAGAGCTAGCATAATGACAATAACAATACACATAAAAACCTTAAGAACAGATCCATTCATAAACACTAATTTGACAATAGAGAATGATATGTAAAAAACTTCAAAAATTCATACAAATGAGATATATATATATATATAGAGAGAGAGAGAGAGATAGAGAGAAAGAGAGAGGGTTCGATTACCTTCATTTTCCCTTATTTCGGTGGGCGACGCCATGGCCAAAAAAATCAAGAGAATATTGTGAAGATCGAAGTTTGAGTGAACAATATGACCAGATTGAGGGACTTTGTTAGAGTTTTAGAGTCGATTAAGAGAGAGAATTTCTAGAATTTGGGGGAACTGAGTTTTCAGCTTTTAGGGGGAAATAGAAATAAAGGCGGGAGAAACAGCGCCTCTTTTTTTTTAGCAATATAATACTGTGTCATTTAACTTCGGTTTTCCTTAAAATTACTAGTTAAATGATGGAAATTTTTTAGCATTTTTATTAAATTCCGTATATTGCCAGCAAAATGATAAAATTCCACAAATTACCTACATTTGGTAAAAAATGTTGGGAAAAGGTTTTTTGCCAGCACTTTTAAAAAATGCAGGGGATAAATTGTCGTGAAAAATCCATTTTCTTGTAGTGCCACGTCACAAGAGGCATGGGATGTTTTACAACTCACCCATGAAGGAACTAATGATGTGAAAGAATCTAAGTTGCAAAATTTGACAACTCAATTTGAAACCATCACCATGCATGAATCTGAATGCTTTGATGAATTTTATGCTAGACTTTCTGACATTGTGAATACTAGCTTTAATCTTGGTGAACATATTCCTAATGCTAGAGTTGTTAAAAAGATTCTTCGTTCTTTGCCTAAGCGTTTTATCCCTAAAGTCACTGTGCTAAATTCTATGGGTAATTTAAATACGTTAAAATTGGAAGAACTTGTAGGAGATTTGCAAACCTATGAAATTGATATGTTCCCTAAAACTGCTAAATCTAAAGATAAGGGAATTGTACTTAAAGCCCAAGAGAGAAGGAGTGAGGGGTCGGCTAGAAAAAGGATAGAGTCGTCTAGAAAGAGAGAGACTGACACGTCAGATTCCGAGTGTGATTTTGACCTAGATGATTTGGCAAAAAATTTCAAGAGGATTCTCAAATTTAAGTAAAATGGCAATTTTAAAGATAAAAAGAAATTTGAGAAAAATAAGTTTGAAAAGAAAAATGAAAAAGACTCCAAAAATCCTCCTAAGAAAGAAAGTTAGAGATGTTTTGAGTGCGATGGTAGGGGTCATAGGGCCTTTGAGTGTGCCAATCGTCTGAATAGAGAGAAAGGGAAAGCTGTCCTTAATGCTACCCTTAGTGACGACAGTGAGGTCGAGACGGTGGATTCAGGAGATGAATCACCGCATGAGTGTAACTTCACCGCATTCATGGCCAGTCAAGTGAGCACTCCTAGTTCTCTTCACGACGATGAAGATGATGCTTCACAGGGACACATAGACAGTGAGATCGATGTGAGTGAGGGGGAGGATGACTCAAGTGAGAGCGAGAGTGATATTCAACGCGCCTACACTGAGTTATATTCTGAGTCATTTAAAACTAAAAAACGTAACAAAGCGCTAGTTCTTAAGATCACCGGCTTAGAGGAAGATTTAAGAAAGGTGAGAGAAAGAGAGTCCTCCACCGTCACCGCCCTGAGAGAGAAAGAATCTGCATGTGTTGAGAAAGAGATTATGTTTAGAGAGAGAGAGAGTCTTTTAGAGAAAGAGAGAGGGGACTTGACTAAACAAGTGGATAGTCTTACGAGTCAGCTCCATTCCTCCGTGGAGACTCGAAAGAAGCTTGAAGCCCTTGTTGCTCAGCTGACTCATGATCTTGAGAAAGCACGGGAAGTCAAGGTTCAAATCGAGGACAGATCTGGGAAGATGGGAAAGATGCTCCTCAGCCCCGCTTTAGGTTTTGGTGAACGGCAAGGAATTGGATATGATGGTGCCTCCACGTCCCAAATTGCACCTGGACCAGTTCATGAGTTTACTACAACTCCTTATGGTCACCGTCAAAAACCTCGAAGGAGAGTTCGACCAAGAAAAGCAAACCAAGGTCCACCTTTGACTGTGATCTTTTGTACTTATTGCAAAAGAAAAGGCCACCTTAGGGAGTCTTGCTATAGCATGGGTCGAACACGATGTACTACTGCTCCACCACGTCATACAGATGAGTTTTCTAGTCTGAGAGAGTGAGTTGAGTTCTTAGCTGCCACGACCCAGAGTTTAATGGAAGAATTCCGACGGATGTCTTTGCCGTTAGTGAATGCTTCTCACATTCCAGCTAAAACCAATATCAACAAAGGCAACCAAAAGGTCATCTCTGCTTGGGTGCCTAAGAAAGATAAAAAGGCCTTTGTTGTTCATGTTGCTCTCAAAGCACATAATACCTTACAGTGGTATTTTGTAGTGGGTGCTCCAAACACATGACAGGTGATGCGTCATTCTTTACGACTCTTGAGGACTATCAGGATGGCAGAGTCACCTTTAGAGATGGGAGCAAGTCTAGCATTATAGGACGTGGTACTGTCGAGTTACCTAGATTTCCTAAGCTAGAAAATGTTTTGTACGTCAAAGGTTTGAAAGCAAACCTTCTCAGCATTAGCCAGATGTGCGACACTGACTTTGCAGTAAAGTTTGACCGGGACGCGTGTAAAGTCTATAATCAAGCCGGTAAACTTTTGATGCAAGGGGTGAGGACCGAGGATAATTTCTATGGGACTGAGCCCATGTCCTCACTTATCTGCAACAGCGCCACGATCACTCCTATGGATCTGTGGCATCAACGTCTAGGTCATGTGAATGTTAGAGATCTAAATCGCTTAGCTAAAAAGGACCTAGTAAGTGGCTTACCATCTCTTGGAAAGTCAACTTCGACCGTTTGTGGACCCTGTCAGTTGGGAAAACAAATTCGTAGTCCTCATAGGAAGTTGTATTCCATTACCACCTCTCGTGTTCTTGAGTTGATTCACATGGATCTTATGGGTCCCACTCGTACTGAGAGTCTAAGTGGTAAGAGGTACATCCTCGTGATGGTAGATGATTTCTCCAGGTACTCCATTGTAGGTTTTCTCAGAGAGAAATCCGATGCTGTAGAATTTTTAACGACCAAGTGTCGTGTCCTGCAAAATCAACACGGTGTCACTATTAATAGGATGCGTAGTGACAATGGCACTGAATTCACAGAAGCAAAGGTAGACCTTTACTATGATAGCCTCGGGATCAAACATGAGTTTTCTGCTGTGAGAACTCCTTAGCAAAATGGGATTGTTGAGAGAAAGAATAGAACGATCCAAGAGATGGCTAGATCTATGGTTCTAGGTCGTAAAGTTTCTAGGAGATTTTGGGCAGAGGCAGTGTCTACTGCATGCCACACGGTGAATAGGGTTTATTTGCATCCACACACACTTCAGACTCCTTATGAGTTGTGGACTGGCAAGAAGCCCAACCTGGCATATTTCCGTATTTTTGGGAGTAAATGCTACATCCTACGGGATAGAGAGCAATTAGGAAAGTTTGACTCCCGGAGCGACGAGGGAATATTTCTAGGATATTCATCGAACAGCAGAGCGTACCGGGTGTTTAACCTGAAGAGATCTAAGGTTATGGAATCAATAAACGTCACCGTGCAAGATGACGAACCTTCGACGGTTATTGATCCTAACCTTCAGTGTGAGGATGAGTATTATTCTGACAGTGATTTACCTGTTCCTCTCTCACACTCTGTGGACCCTACTCCTTTGTTAGGGGACACACCTTCTTGGGTTCACAAGAGTCATGACCCTTTTGCCATTATTGGTGATCCCACTCTAGGGGTCAAGACTCGTGCTCAGTTAGAGAACGTTGTTAGCCATCTTTTCTACACGTCCAAAGTCGAGCCCAAGAATCATAAAGAAGCACTCAAGGATGAACACTGGATATCTGCCATGCAGGATGAGTTGCTTCAGTTTAAAAAGAATAATGTCTAGGAACTTGTCCCCCGTCCTAGTGAGACTAATGTGATTGGTACCTGGTGGATTTTCAAGAACAAAATGGATGAAAATGGTACCATAATAAGAAATAAGGCTAGGTTGGTCGCTCAAGGCTACACACAGATAGAGGGTGTAGACTTTGGGGAGACATTTTCTCCTGTTGCGAGGCTTGAGTCCGTCCGTCTTCTTCTCTCCATCGCATGTCATCTGCGCTTCAAGGTATATCAGATGGATGTCAAGAGTGCCTTTCTGAATGGCATTCTACAGGAGGAGGTTTATGTGGAACAACCAAAAGGGTTTGAAGACCCTCAGCACCCAGAGCACGTATACTATCTTAGAAAAGCCTTGTATGGTCTGAAGCAAGCACCCCGTGCTTGGTACGAGAGGATTACCTCCTATCTCTTAGCTTGTGGCTTCAAGAGAGGGGGAGTAGATATGACGTTGTTCGTCAGGAGAGATGATGGTGCTATTTTGGTTGCCCAGGTCTATGTGGACGACATAGTCTTTGGATCCACATGCTCCCAGCATGCTCACCACTTTGAGGAGGAGATGAAAAGTGAGTTTGAGATGAGCATGGTTGGTGAGATTACATTCTTCCTTGGTCTCCAGGTTCGTCAGCTAGAGGATGGGATGTTCATCTCCCAATCCAAGTATGCTAGAGACCTAGTGAAGAAATTTGGTTTAGACTCCGCTAAGGATGCACGTACACCTATGAGTACCACTACCAAGCTTAGTAAGGACACTTCAGGAAAGGACGTAGAGCAAACCTTATATCGGAGTATGATAGGTAGTCTTCTCTACTTGACTGCCAGTCGTCCCGACATCGCCTTTAGTGTTGGAGTCTGTGCGCGATATCAGGCGTCCCCAAAAGAGTCACATTTACTTGCTCTAAAACGTATTATTAAATACGTGAGTGGGACTCTCTCATACAGGATTTGGTATTCCTTTGATACCGATGATCGTTTGTCCACCTATTCGGATGCCGATTGGGCTGGGGAAGTAGATGGGTGTAGGAGCACTTCTGGTGCGTGTTTCTATTTTGGTTCTGCTCTTGTCTCCTGGCTGAGCAAGAAGTAAAATTCCATCTCGTTGTCCACTGCGGAGGCTGAGTACATAGCCGCCGGGAGTTGTTGCACACAACTCTTGTGGATGAAGCAAATGCTGAAGGATTATGGGATTTCACAGGACACCATGACCATTTCCTGTGACAACACGAGCGCGATACACATATCCCGCAATTCAGTTCAGCATTCGCGCACCAAGCACATCAGGATACGTGAGCACTTTATACGACATCTAGTTGAGGAGAAAGTCGTATCCCTGAGTTTTGTTCCCACCGACCGTCAGTTAGCAGACATTTTCACGAAACCTTTAGATGCCCTTAGATTTGAGCGTCTTAGGAAGTCTTTGGGGATTTGCACAGTTGACTGAGGGGTTGGTCTATGTCTAGAATAGGATGCTTCTCATGTTCATATCATATACTTCCTATTGCTAATCTGTTTTATATGTACCATTGCTTAGTTGTACAGCTTTTCTTTATTCTTTTTGTTGTTTACATTTCTTTTGAAAAAATACAAAAAGATTTTCCTTTAAGAAAAATTTTAAGAAAAACACAAAAAGATTTTATTTTGATAAAACTTTTGAAAAATCCAAAAAGATTTATGTCTTTGCTTCTTTTATGGATGAGCATTTAAGATAGCCAAGTCACAACTTCATTCCATATATCCATGTGACTGTTTGATAGAGATTTGAGACGCTACATCATTTCATCCATGTGCTTTACTTAGTATGGAGTCTTTCAGATGTAATTAGTGATATCTTCCAACATGTTTGACTCCTATATCCTTTATTTCACACATGCACGGCTATATTTGATTATTGCACTTGTCTATCTCATATTGGCTTGAGTGTTTCCATCTCAATTTTGTCTATACAATGTACAATATGCGATAAAACTTGACAAGATTGGAATGCATGTAAAAACCCATTTTCGTGAGACTGTGTGTTTTTGTATAACGGGGAGGGGCTGCGAAAGGTAATCATCTATCCTTTGTGCAAAAGCCACCATTAAAAAGGACCTAAAAAATGGAGGAATTTTAATATCCGAGGTCCAAAGAGGTTAAAAGAGCCCAAAAAAAATTTAAAGGCAATAAAAAGCAATTCATGCCAAATATGGGCCACTTAGGTTTCACCATCAATTCTCCAAAGTTTGAGAATTTAGAATGCCTCTATTCAAAATTATATCCGAGGGAGTTTGGTTGGAGAATATAAACGGCTTTGCACTTCCTTGAAAGTGCTGAAAAAGCATCAAATCGTTTTGGACGTTATTGGTGTGAAAATCACTTTGAGCTTTGATTTGTTGATTTGATTGAGTCAATATCTTATATTGTCATTCTTTTACACCAAAGGAAGTATTAGAGGTCATTCGCTAGGAATATCCAATATTCATCGTGCACATCTGTCATGTTTGTATGCATTGATTTTCCTATCAAATTAGATCACACCACCACATTTACGCTATCATCGACTTGGTTGCTTTGTGTTCATTCATGGTGTGGTTTTATCCTTGTGACACCGCGCACTTTCTTATTTGATTTGTTTCTCTCATTTGTCTATTTGGGGACATCATAAAAAGGGGGAGAAGGAATTATCTTATTATGGGGGAGTTTTGAAATTTGAGTTTGCTCATAAATTGATATATATATATATATATGTTTCAAACTCGATATGTCACTTGGTATTTTTCTTTGTCTCATGTGTGTAGGTACTACATGGATTATCATTAGATTGCACACCCTGATGAGAAAAGTGGTGAGATTCCTGAAGAATTGAAGAGCAAACGCTGTAGTCTTATTCAAATTGTATCTTTCCAGTTTTGGGTTCATGGAAGGGTAGATTTGTATAGGCAATTTCATATTTGATAATTCGGATTTTTTATGTATGTACCGGCATAGACATAGTGGGAGATTTGTAAGGACATTTTTCTCATGTCCAACATGTTACATTTGTGTATGTCGTACGCCGCTACATCTGGCACGTCACCTCACGATCTCACATGACGGCCTCTATCCGAATTCCGGGAATCAAGCATTCAACATCTCCATTAATGTGTCCCACATCTGCCTCAACGACTTCACGTTCTAAGATTTTAGGGACTTAATGCAAGTGGTACGCAAGGGAAGTCAAAACAGTGAAAAAAGGCACGATAGGAGAGTTCAAGGGAATTTTCATAATTTCACATCCATAGTCCGGAGGTCTGGTCAACTGTAAAGTTGAAGATATCGCCGCAACGAAGATATTGGAAGAAACGTCACCTCAATCCGAGCTACGGTGAAGGAGTTATGACATTTTGAAGTTGGAGAAAATTCCTTGAAGAATGCTGTTTTTTTTTTAACCCCAAACCAGAAAGGTACTCCAAACCGATGTACCCCAAACCGCATAAGGTACCCCAAACCGGTTCGGGGTACCTGTACGCTGGATAAAATTTTAGAGTTTTAATAACGTGGATCTCTTCATCTGTTTTCCTATAAATACCAACTTCGGGGGAGTTGTTTTGCAAGACTTTAGAAGACGTTTTTAAGAGTCCAAATTACTCTAGTCTTCATATTTTTTGAGTCCCAAGACTCGTGTTTTGATTCACACAATTTTCAAACCTTTGTGAATCTTTTTGGTAACCCAAGAACACAACTTTGGTTTGTTCAACCCTTGTGGAGAAGCCGTTCTCTTCACCATTGCAGCCCTACTGGAAAGGGATAGTTCCAGCCGCGACTACAGAATCCGACACCTGAGGGTAATTCTTAGTCACTTGTATTTTCATTGTAATCCAAAATTGTATAGCTACAATATTATAATGAAAATAAATGGTTTTTCCCCTTCGGGGGATTTTTCCTCAATTGCATGTGTTTGAATGTTCTTGCTTAGATTATCATCTTATTCAATCACATACTGTTGCATGTCTAGGGTTTGTTTGGGTTGAAAGGGTTTAATATATAATTTGCTCATTTGAACGCAAGCACATACGTTCTCAAAGACAAACACTTTCCTTTTAACTCGTAGAGATTCTGAATTCTTCCATTGTGATCCTCTTTACATAATGATCTTGTGACCGGAATGCTCGATTCTCCTCCCGGATCGTTTCTCTTCAATTTCTCTAAGTTTCTCCTTCTCTTTTCTCTCCTCTCTCAAACCTTTTAAGTTTTTTGGATGGTGGAATTGATGCCCACTCCATCCACATTCCTAATATATAACCTTAAACCTCATTAATTCCGAAATGAAGTTTGGCCTCGTGTGTAAAATGACCCGAACGCCCATACACGAATCCCGTTTAGCCCAAAAAGTCCTTGGAACCCAATTACAACCCCAAGTACATAATTTTGACTATCTCGACCCATCCCGGATAATTGGCGCACTCGAAATCACCATCCGAGTTGTCAAACATTAATATTTCATCTGACTCCCAAATGAGATACCGCTAAACCCGTCGATTTTACTCACGACGTAATGTAAATTAACATGTTATCATTTACTTATCACAAGAAAATACAAATGCACATAAATATTAATCCTTATATTCAAAAATTAATATTTATTCAATTCACTTTATTTCTCAAATTAATTAAATTACGTGCACACGTGTAATTTAAAATGATCCAAAAATACGATGTGTTACACAAAGCTCTTTCATGCTTCAATACTCTCTCCAGGGTGTGCGGGTGCGGCAGTCTCCGCTTGAGGATGGAAGGTTATGGTGGCTAGATTTATATAAAGAGGGCTAGTGTGGAGAACTAGTCAGTCAAGTGTCAAATGAGGTTCGGTTGTGTACTCATATTATGAGAGGTTGCAGGGAGCTTAGCAAGTTCGTGTTATTCACGGTGGGTGGTGGATATATGGTGAGGTTCTAGCGTGGGTTTTAGGTGTGGGATGTGGATACCCAATACTTTTATGCCATGTATTTAATTGTTAAATTGATTATGGGATATTGTTATTTCATATGACATGTAGAATGTCATTTTGTGATTTGAAATGTTGCACTTTCGATATGTCATTTAATATATTGATATGTGATCGAGAGATATTGCATATGTTAAATTTCGTAATTGAGTTATGTGTTGATTGGATTGTTATTTCTATAGACGTTTGTGAACTCATAATAATTCATTCAAACAATTATTTAAGTGACTTAGTATTATGGACGACTAACCTTGTTTGGATTATTTCCTCGGCATCGGGTCCCATCGATCGAGAAGTAGGTTCTTATAATACTGAGTCTTTAATTGATTAATAATTAAGATTTAAACTTAAGCTACGCGTGTCGACTAATTAATTAATTTAATAAGATAATTAATTAATTTAACAATATAATTGACCTATAAAATATGTCAATCTTTGGGTTGGTTAGTGAGATGTATAGAAAATCCGATTTGATCTTATTATAGTGAAAATTTGATCTATTGGGTTGGTATATCGATTGGTCCGAGTTTTAGGCCATTTTGAACTTGTTTTAGGTAGGGCTGCAAACAAACCGAGTTGCTCATGAACAGCTCGAGCTCGGTTCGTTTATTAAGCAATTGAACTGAGCTTGAGCACGATTTTAAGCTCGTTAAAAAAAAAGCGATCGTTAGGCTTTGCTCGAGCTCGGCTCGTGTTCAAGTTTTAAGGCATAAACGAGCTCGATTAGACCTCTGAAAACCGAGTTGCTCGATCTCGGCTCATATTCCGCTAGTTCGTTTAGTAAATGAACCGAGCTTGAACACAATTTTAAGCTCACTTAATAAACGAGCTTGTCTATGCTCACCTCAGCGCGGTTCTTTTGCAACCCTAGTTTTGGGCCTTTTGAGTCCAGGCTCTTTTGGATCCTAATAACCAAATTAACACAACTTAAAACAATTGTAACATATTTGAAAAGTCCTAGATGCTACGAAAAAGGTGGAGGAAAGCCTGGCTTGGAGAATTGGAAATTTGGCTCGGAGAAATGAAAAAAATTGGGGATTGATTATGATGTGTTTGGTGATGCGTAGTGACACATGGCGCGTGGTTGTGCTCCCGTGAGAAACTATCTTTTTTTATTATTTTTAGTTTATGGTAATATTGTCATTTTCTCTTAGTTTTAGTCTTTATTTAGACTCCAAGCATGTTTGAGGCTAATGAGTAATTTTTAGTTATTAATTGTAATTTTTTGTCTTTTTGGGTCTTAACTTGGATAGCAAACTAACCTCTCCTATAAATAGGTCATTAGACCTCATTTGTAATGACACTTGAATATTAAGAAAAAGAATATATAGAGAGAAAAACCCATTTCATTAATATAGTTTTGATTGTTGTTTTTTATTTAATAGTTGTGTAGTGTAGTAATAACGCTTCCGCATTCTTAGATTCACATCAAATTGGTATCAATGTTGCATTTGTTCTGGGGGAAAGAGTGCGTGAAGTGGGTATCCAGTTGGGGTTCCAACTCGGGCAACCCTTCAATCGATAGATTGATAAATGTCCAAATAGGAATCAGGTGGATGAAAACCCTAAATTCCACTACCGGTAAAAGGGGGCATACCAACCCTTTTAGCCTCCTCCACCCTCCACCACCACCTTCCTCCACCTCCACCTCCTACCGCCACACAACCACCCATTCTTCAAAGGCCACACCATCTATTCCCCCACTAAAAACCCTAGCAACCCATCTTCCCCCCCCCCCCCCCCAACTGTCCCAACCCCAAAGATATCCAAACCCCAACCCCACCCCTGCCAACCAACCCCTACCCCTGTTCCAACCACTCCTCTACACCTTTTGGACTATTCCACCCATGTTTAACCCCTATCACCCATCCCCACCACCCCCGTTGGTCTAAAAAACACCGACGCTCCTACACAGGGCCGCACCCTTTCCCCCTTCTCCAGCCTTCAACCCAGACCCACCAACAACCAAAAAAACCTAGGTGTGACATCTACCCACTGCCCAAAACCACCTGGGACAACCCGAAATAGCCCTTGCCCTAGGCAGGTCAACCGACACCACTATTTTTAACCCTAGCAGCTGGCGACCTGCTCCTCCCCTACTACCTTTGGGTCGCGGCCCTTCAGGTTTTGCAAACCCACCCCGCTGCCCTCCTCCACCTCTTCAAACCTTATTCTAGCCACCCCTAGTCCTAAACTCTTCCCCTTTTTAGCCCTAGTCTTCCCTAGGGGTGCACAACGAAACGGAAAATCCGATAAACCGAACCAAACCGACTCCACTGGTTCGGTTCGGATCGATTTTTTTGCTCAATGGTTCGGTTCCGGTTCTAAAAAAATGATACATCGGTTTGGTTCTCGGTTCCAAGGAAAAAAAACAATTCGATCCGAAAATCGATTCGAACTGAATCTGGCACCGAACCTGACAATGAACCCGAACTTATCCGGCACCGAACCGATTATATAATATAATATATAATATAATATATAATATAAATATATATATATAAGTGAGTCTAAAAACCCTAAGGCCTTATGGGACTTTCTTCACCATTTTTAACCCTAGCCATATAAATACTAACTCCAAACTCTACTCTCCCTCAAATATCAGCCGTTCTTTTCAGAACTCTACTCTCTCTCTCTCTCTCTCTCTCTCTCTCTCTCTCTCTCTCTCTCTCTCTCTCTCTCTCTATGCGTCCCTCTCCCTATCTTTCGTTGCTGTGACATCGTCCTCTTCTTTCTGGAGCAAAATGAAATCGGTATGTCCCTCTCCCTCTTTCATTTTCGTATTTTACTTTTTTTTTTTCATTTTTGTTGGTGTGACAAGTGATCATGAAACCCACATCCAAACTCATAAATCAAACTCCATTGATAGAGTTAGCCAACACCAGTTATTAAAGTCATAACAAAAATATCTTTTTTTCGTTGATACACTGAATCGGTATGTCAACATCCAAACTCTTTTTCGTTGATAGAGTTATCCAACATGTTAGCATGCAATATATTTTCTGATATTAAACTCCATTGATAGACTGAATCGATATGTCCCTCTCCCTCTTTTTCGTTGCTGTTACGGTTTCGGTATATTTTCTAATAACATTTTAGCAAAATGTTATGGTTGTTGTTACGATTTTGGTGTTGAGATTTCATTTTTGGACCTGATATGTTAATGGAATGATGATGTAATATGTTTATTTGACCTGATATGATGTAATGTTTTCGGACTTGATATGTTTGGTGTTGATAAAATGTTAAAATGTTAACAAAATGCTAACATTTTCATATTTCATTTCGGACTTGATATGTTTTTTAACAGACCTGTTCAATTTGTTTTTGGACCTGATATCTAAAAGATAACACTTTGGTGTTGTTTTATTTTTTTTACTTTTTTTTCAGCCATTAGATTTTTAATTTAAATCACATAACTAACAGTCATATTTTTTTAATTTCTATTTCTACTAACACTTTCATTTTTTTAATTTCTATTTCTGCCAACACTTTCATTTAAATCATGACATTTTTTTAATTTTTGTTTCTACTAACATTTTCAGTCCCTCTCCCCGATATGCTAACACTTTCATTTATGTTTATGATTTCAATTTTTTTTCCAGTCATATTTATGTTTTTAATACTAAACTCATTTGTTTTCATTATTTTTTTTCAGGGGCCAAGTATAGGTTATAATACAAATCCACCTAGTAATGCACCTCCTTCAACTAACCAAACAAATGCAACACCTGCTGTTATATCCCAAGCACCATCATCAGCTCAAGTAGCTTCTAAAAAACCCTATAAATCTGATGTTTGGGACCGTTTTAATAAGGTTGAAAACGAAGATGGAAGTAAACCGAATAAGGTTTTGTGTACTTATTATTCAACTGAATACGCATATTTTAGTCAAAATGGAACTAGTACTTTATGGAAATACTTGTCAAAATGTAAGGAGTATCCCTTAAATGATAAGAAACAAAAGATCTTGGCTTTTCAAAAGGATAAGAATGAAGGGCAAGAAGAAGAAAGCAAACTCATTTCTTGGAAATTTGACCAACAATTATGTCGTGATGCACTTGCTAAAATGATTATCATAGATGAGCTACTGTTTAAGTTTGTTGAGCATGAGGGTTTTCGGATTTTTATGGCCGTTTGTTAACCTAAGTTTCAAAATGTGTCACGCACTACAATAGCTAGGGATTGTTTGGATTTGTATGTTGGATTTAAAAAAGGATATGAAAAAAGCTTTGAGAATTGCAACAAATTGAATTTGTCTCACCACTTACACATGGACTTCTTTACAAAATATGAGCTATATGGTACTTACGGCCCATTTTATTGATTTCCTTTGGAAATTGCATAAAAAATTCTGAATTTTACCGTCATTCATAGTCACAAGGGTATGACAATAGGACAAGCCATTGAGTCGTGCTTACTTCAATGGGGCATAGAAAAAGTTTTTACATTGGCCGTTGATAATGCTTCTTCAAACGATACCGCAATTGGTCACTTGAAAAGGAAACTTTAAAAAAAATGCTTTTGTTTTGGATAGAGAGTTTTTTCATATGAGATGTTGTGCCCACATTTTAAACTTGACCATGAGAGATGGGAAACCAGTTGTATTCAAGAAAAGTTGCCCGCAAATACCACACTTTGCCTTAATATTCCTACGCGGTGGAACTCTACTTACCTCATGCTGGAAACATCAATTAAGTTTCAAAGGGATTTTGAAAGGATTGTGGATGATCATGAAACAACTTTTGCTTTCGATTTTAAGGAAGGTGCTCCTATTGATAAACATTGGGAAAATGCAAGGGTTTTGACAAAGTTTTTGAAAGTTTTTTATAATATTACTAAACATTTTTTGGGGTCTTTGTATGTTACCGCTGTTGATACCAAAATTAATACGCTGATGTGGACGAATAATACGAAGACACGTGTCAATATACGTGGCACAATAGTAGCGAGGAAGTTCATTTCCGCGACCAATTCATGTTCTCTCCGAGAAGCGAAGATACCCCGAGGAACTCCAACACTCCGAGGTACTCAAGCGCTCCGAGGAACTCTTGATCAACGAGCAACTAAGGCGGTCCGAGCTGCATCTCGGCCGTATCATTAATTACCAGATAGTCAACAGTTCAACTATTCATTGAATGTTTATAATCTTGACACACACGCTGCATTAAATGTATTACCCTTTCATGTGTATATCATTTAATGTATCGAACCTTTCATATACAGCCTCAAGGCTATAAATACCTTGTATCATCCTCATTCAAGGGGACCGGAATTTCTTGAGAGAACTTGTAATTAAGAATTCCACAACACTCAGCAATAATATAACAGTGGACGTAGGCCATTCTTATAAGGCTGAACCACTTTAAAAATCTTTGTCTCATTTTATTTATCTGTGATTGAATAATTAGAGCGATCTAGTTTTTTACATCAACAGATTGGCGCCGTCTGTGGGAAACGACTGTTGCTATCGTTTTTCACCAAAAATCATTTATCATCAATGGCAGATAATCCAGAACCCAGTAATCGAAATGCTGGAAATGCTGGAAATCCTCCAAATCCATCTGCACCTCCAGATCTGGCTGGAATTATGACGAATCTGGCTGAAGGACAAACCGCCATGCAAGAAACAATGAGGCAACTCATTCAAACTCTTCACGGCGGTGCACCTACCCATTCAAGGCAAAGGAGTGATCGTGGGCAATCGCGATCCAGGCATACTGGGTCATATCGTAATGAAGAATCTAATGATTTTTCTTATCAACCTGGGCGGACTTCATCGATACGGGCTACGGATACAGATCAACGTATCACTCTCTCTCCGGAGAGAACCAGCGCCCTGGAAAGATTAAGCAAGGTGTCTCCTTTCAGTCGGTTAGGACCAAGGAGAAATATGATTCCACTTAGATCCCCATCGAGAAACTTTCGACCACCATCGGGTTTGAGAGAAGGATCAGCACAATCGCGACCAGCTACCCGTCGAGATAGATCTCAGGAAGCTACGTCAGAACAATCAATTGCTCGGACTAAGCGGCCCGAGGAAGGAAATGAAGCATGGAAAGGTTCCATTCAGCGATTGGAGGATAGACTTGGAGAAATGGCTAAAGAAAAGAATCCATTACAGAGAACTTTTGTTCAAGGGACACCTTTTGTGCAGGCCATTGTGAATTTTCCTACACCATAGAAATTCAAAGCACCTGTAGTGACCCCTAAGTATGATGGAAAGACAGATCCTATTCTTCATATAGAACAATACCAAGCTGCTGCCGACATATATGCTGTCCCTGACGAGATGAGGTGTAGAGCATTTTCGGGAACTCTTACCGGATCTGCACAGATATGGTACAACAATCTTCCTCGGGGGTAAGATTTTGACTTTTATTCAGTTAGCCGAATTGTTCATTGGCAATTTCTGTTTTGGAGCAAAGCCGGTAAAGCGAGTGGCGCACTTGTTAAGTGTTAGACAAAAATCAGGTGAAAGTACTAGAGATTACATAACTCGTTTCAATAACGAGAAGTTGGAAGTCATAGATTACGAAGAAAAGACAGGGATCACTGCTTTGATGAGTGGATTACTGCCTAACAAGTTATACTACACTTTGGCCAAAGATCCACCTAAAACTATGTCGGAGTTGATGGCAAAAGCGGCCAAAATCATGAATGCCGAGGAGGCTATGGCTGCGAAGAAGAATATGGATAAAGAAACCAAGGTGGAGGTTGACAAATCTAAGAAGAAAGAGCAAAAAGGTAATGGTGGTGACAAGCACTCCAAGAATAATAGGATGTCATGGGAAGTCCTGAAGAAATACGATAATTATACTTCATTGAAAATGGGTATAAATCATGTTTTGGAGGAAATCAAGAATAACGAAGAAATCAAGTGGCCAGATAAACTGAGGACCAATCCTGACCTGAGGAATAGGGCCAAATATTGCGAATTCCATAAAGATCATGGCCATACGACCAAAAATTACATAGCCCTTCAGAACGAGATTGAAACGCTCATCTGAAGAGGAAAGTTGTCAAAGTATGTAGATCGCAGAGGTGAAAGGAAGAATGATGATAGAACCAGAGATCGTTCCAGATCTCCTCGTCGGACGGAGGAGAAAAAGAAAAGAAATCATGAAGATGATCCAGATGAAGACCCCGATCTTCCAAAAAAGCCAAGGCAGCCTGAACGAGAGGTATTTTCCATACGTTTTGGGTCATTTGATTGTAATGTTATTACAGGAGGAGATGCTGGAGGGGGAGACCTTACTGCAGAAAGGAAGGCCTATCTCGGAGGGGCTCAAGCCTGCTCATATATTCAACGAATAAATCTTGCCGAGGATGATCGTCCGAGGAAGGTAAATAAAGAGAAGCTAGTTTTTGGTTTTTCAAAAAACGATTTGGCAGGTGTTCTTTACCCTCATGACGATCCCTTGGTGATCAAAATGAGGATGAAAGATGTGGTGATTTCAAGGGTGTTGGTGGACAATGGTAGTTCAGCAGACATCATGTACTATTCATGTTTTGATAGCTTGAATTTGAAATTATCTCAATTGGAACCTTATCACAGACCCCTTCTGGGTATTGCTGGCGAGAAAGTTTTTCCACTTGGGACGATCAAGTTGGACATATTCATTGGAACTTGGCCCGCTTGTTGAACAGAAAGAATACGCTTCTTTGTGATGGATAAGAATGTGCAGTCAGCCTACAACATCATCATGGGAAGAGTTGGTTTGAAGAAGTTCGAAGCAGTTCCATCTACAGTGCATCAATGCTTAAAATTCCCAACAAACTTCAGAGTAGGAGTTGTGAAAGGTGATCAAAAAATAGCTCGGGAATGCTATTATTCATCTGCCGAGCAAGAGGAGCTTGAGGAATCAAGGAAAAAGACTATTACCTACCAGGTGGAGGAAGGTACAGAAATTGAAACTCTTGATCCCATGGATGAATCCCAACTTGTAAAAGGACAGGTGGTAGAATCTACAGAAAATGTTATTCTGGACGAGGAGCACCCTGAACGAGTAACCCAGATAGGTTCGTCGTTGGATGCTTCAATAAAACAAGAGTTGATAATGTTCTTGAGAAACAGGAAGAAAACTTTCGCATGGAGTCATGAGGACATGCCAGGAATAGATCCAAACTTCTTATGTCACGAACTCAATGTGAATAAGGAGATCAAGCCTGTAAAGCAGAGAAGAAGGGTATTTAGCCCCGAGAAGAATCAAGCCATACAAGAGGAGGTCGAGAAGCTCTTGAAAGCCCAATTCATTGAAGATGTGAAATATCTAGACTGGCTGGCAAATGTGGTGATGGTAAAGAAGAAGAACAATAAATGGAGAATGTGTGTTGATTTCACTGATCTGAACAAGGCATGCCCAAAAGATCATTTTCCATTGCCCAGAATTGACCAACTAGTGGATGCTACCTCGGGACATGAGCTGCTCAGCTTCATGGATGCGTATTCTGGCTACAACCAGATCAAAATGAAACCTGAAGACAGGGAAAGTACTTCTTTTATTACCCCTAGGGGAACTTATTGCTATAATGCTATGCCTTTTGGTTTGAAAAATGCAGGAGCGACATACCAGCGGCTGATGAACAAGGTCTTCACCGAACAAATCAGTTGTAACATGGAAGTCTATGTCGATGATATGCTGACAAAAAGCAAGAAAGCTGCAAATCATTTAGTTGACTTAGCTCAGACATTTGATCAACTGGATAAATACCAGATGAAGCTCAACCCAACGAAGTGCACATTTGGAGTACGAGAAGGAATGTTTCTCGGATACATTGTCAACCAGCGAGGCATTGAAGCAAATCCAGATAAGATCAAAGCTCTTTTAGGGTTGCGATCTCCAACAACAAAGAAAGAAGTGCAGAGTCTTACAGGACGAGTTGCAGCGCTCAACAGATTTGTGTCCCGAGCAACTGACAAATGCCTCCCATTATTCAAAACACTTCGAAAAACTTTTGAGTGGACTGATGAATGTGAGAAGGCCTTTCAAGACTTGAAAAAGTATTTGGGAGCACCTCCATTGTTGTCCAGGACAATAACAGGAGAGAAGTTGTACTTATATCTGGCGGTATCAGAGAATGCAGTTAGCTCAGCATTGATTAGATTGGAGAATGGAGTTCAGAAACCCATCTATTACACAAGTAAGGCTTTTCGAGGTGCAGAAATCAGATATCCAAAGCTAGAAAAATTGGCATTGGCATTAATTGAAGCAAGTAGAAGAATGAGGCCATATTTCCAGGCCCATACAATCGTCGTATATACCAACATGCCATTGAGACAAGCCCTTCACAAGCCAGAAAAATTAGGAAGACTGATGTACTGGGCAATAGAACTCGGTGAATATGATATTGTGTATGAACCCAGATCATCATTAAAAGGGCAAGCTGTAGCAGATTTTATAGCAGAGTTTACATACCCTGATACCCCCGAGGAGCAAAAGGTGCTCGCTGACCAACCTGTGGATGTTACAGGATCAACAGACATAAACCCAGACCAACTTCGAATGGTAAAAGGGCTTATGGATGAAGACAGATCATCAACTTCGAGCTCAGACCAGCTCCGGTTGGTAAAAGAGCGAGAAAAGATGGTCGACGAGGAGAGAAAAGTGTCAAGGGAGGACGAAAAGAAGCAACAAATATTTCACCGAGGAACCCTGTCAGATAAGGAATTTGAAGACGGGTTGCCCATATGGAGATTATATGTAGATGGCTCATCTTGCACAGCAGGTTGCGGCGCAGGAATTGTTTTGAACACCCCAGACGAGATTGACATGGAATATGCTTTACGATTCCAATTCAAAGCCTCTAATAATGAAGCTGAGTATGAGGCCATGATAGCAGGTTTAAACTTAGCAAAATTTATGGAAGAACGGCAAGTAATTGTATTCAGTGATTCTCAATTAATTATAAATCAGATGACAGGAACATATGCAGTTAAAGGAAATTTAATGGCAAAATATCATGCAAAGGTGATGGAGTTACTAACAGAATTTGATGCCATTCAATTGGTGAGAATACCGAGGATGGAGAATGTACAAGCAGACGCACTGGCCCGACTAGCATCAGCTATTCGTACCGAGCTGCGAAGAACGATACCAATTGAAGTATTAGAAAGTCGGAGCATAGATGAAAACTTGACGATGAATGTTATTACCCTTGATTTAGGACCATCTTGGATGGATCCCATCAGGGTATATATTGAAGAGGGAGGATTGCCAGAGGATAAGCTCGCTGCCAAAAAATTGAAGTATAAAGCTTCTCGGTATGTATTAACTAATGGTATTTTATATAGACGAGGAATTATAGAAGGTTTGCAGAGATGTGTACATCCCTCCGAGGTGAAAGAATTGATTGAAGAAATCCATGAAGGGTCTTGTGGAGCTCATGTAGCAGGTCGAACACTTTTACAAAGGGTAATAACTCAAGGATACTACTGGCCAACGATGAGGGCTGATTGTATAGCCTATGCCAAGAAATGTGACAAGTGCCAACGCTTTTCCTCCATCCGACAAACTCCACAAGCATTGTTGACACCTATAACTTCTCCTTGGCCATTTGCCATGTGGGGAATTGATTTGGTTGGACCACTGCCGACCACCCGAGGAAGATTTAAGTACCTCGTCGTCGCAGTAGACTATTTTACTAAGTGGTTAGAAGCTGAGCCGCTTATTGATATGACATACGAGAAGGTATACCAGTTCGTCTGGAAGAACATCATCTGTCGATATGGTCTCCCTCATGCCTTCATCACAGACCACGGAACACAATTCGATAATGAAGAGTTTGCAGCCTATTGTCATCAGTCGAACATTCTGAAGTTTCATTCAGCACCAGGTCATCCTCAAAGCAATGGACAGACTGAAGTGACGAACAGAACATTGCTAAATGGTTTGAAGAAAAGGCTAAGTGATTCCAAAGCGAATTGGATTAATGAGCTACAGTCAGTATTGTGGGCTTACCGAATAACTCCCCGAGGAGCTACTGGAGAATCACCATATATGCTGGCATTTGGAAGTGAGGCTGTAATACCTACCGAATTGGGTCTCCCAACACACAGAGTGCTGAATTTCAATTCCCCAGTCAGCGACTTGATGAGAAGACTGGATTTGGATATGCTCGAGGAGGTCAGAGAAGAGGCAGCCATTAGGAATGATGCTTATCAACAACGAACAGCTCTTTTCTATAACAAAAGGGTGAGGAAATGCGATTTAAAAGAAGGAGATTATGTGCTAAAGAAGGTAATTCAGAAACACAATAAATTGGAGGCAAACTGGCATGGGCCTTACCGAGTTACAGAAGTTGTTCGACCAGGAACTTACCGAATAGCAACTTTAGAAGGAGAAGAATTCAAGAATGCTTGGAATGCTGAACACCTTCGCAAGTATTATCAATGATGTAAAATGTACAACGGTTTCATCAATATGAATAAAACGATGATGTTTTCACCATTTTCCTCTCCTTTGTTTGAAAGTTTTTCGGGGAATACTAGTGTTGTACACTACGCTGCTCGACAGCAAAAAGAAGACGATAGTTCGAAAGAACCAAAAAATATACTCCTTTGGTTAGGAGGCGTACACTAGCGTGACCAATTAACGTTGGTAAGATAACTAGTGGACAGATAGTTCGAAAGAACCAAAAAATATACTCCTTTGGTTAGGAGGCGTACACTAGCGTGACCAATTAAGGTTGGTAAGATAACTAGTGGACAGATAGTTCGAAAGAACCAAAAAATATACTCCTTTGGTTAGGAGGCGTACACTAGCGTGACCAATTATGGTTGGTAAGATAACTAGTGGACAGATAGTTCGAAAGAACCAAAAAATATACTCCTTTGGTTAGGAGGCGTACACTAGCGTGACCAACTAAGGTTGGTAAGATAACTAGTGGACAGATAGTTCGAAAGAACCAAAAAATATACTCCTTTGGTTGGGAGGCGTACACTAGCGTGACCAACTAAGGTTGGTAAGATAACTAGTGGACAAGATAGTTCGAAAGAACCTGATAATTCAATAATCAATTACGGTTGAGGGAAGAACAATATCATTTGATTTGAAAATAGGCCAACAAGTTGGTCGGAAGGTAAAATCATTCCAGAAAATACAAAGAATTCCAAACTGAACCAAGTATAGTTGGTCGGTGATCAACTATACTTGGTCGACGAGGATAAATTATCGACCATGGTTGGTCGGACACATTTTATGAAAAAGTTTACCAAGTATGGTTGGTCGGGGATAAAAACCCATCAACTGTAGTTGGTCGACAAACACAATTTAACAACCTTGGTTGGTTGGAAACAGTTTAAACATTTTATACTCATTACTTTATTATTAAGTGATTGAGCAACATTGATACTTGTAATTTTGATTACTAAGTTGGTTGATGAACAGCACCATATTGTTATCTTTTTAACAGATACATATACACAAATGTAAAAATGTTTGATAAACACAAGACAATCGCAATATAAATTTGCAAACAGAAAATGAAATTCTTTCATTAAGATAAAAATATATTACAAGCTACATATATGTGATAATTATTACATTGAAAAACCTATTCTATTGGTTTCTTTCCTTTAGCTTTTGAAACAGGTTCCTCGCCGGCAGGAGGATCTTCTAGGCAAAGAGGAGAATTGATGAAATTAATATCTCTGAGCATTCTGACGTTCATCACAGAAGGTATATCCAAGAGATGCTCGGGACGAGATAATTCAGTCTGAGAATGAAGACTATAGTCGCCAAGATATTTTGAAATTAAACTCCGAGGAATGGAACGAGCTGGGATCCATTCCATGTCCAATTTGAAAGGTGGCACAGGCAAGTCTAGTAACCCTGGAGCATGATAATCCCATAAAAAATGCCCTTGCTCCAATTTCAGTACACCCAGGGCGTTCAACCACCCCTGCTTATAACCTTCATTATTGGCATGTTCAATCCGAGCATCTAAATGAACAAGGGCTTCATTGTATCCTGCCATCCAAAATTCCCTGGGCTGTTTATGGAATTGGAAGGTTAATCTATCCAATTGTTCGTGAAGGCTCCTGGCAAAAACATCTTTATCATTCAAAGCAGACTTCGTTGCAGTAAGTTGATCTTCCAAAGATAGATTTTTCTTGGACATTTCAGATAAAGCCCGATCTTTGGCGTTTAATTGGTCTGCTTGAGTTTCCAAAGTAGACTGAGTGCGAGCCTCTTCAACATTACGGCTAAGAACTCTTGATCGACTCCGAGCAGCGACTGGAGAACTTTGCTCCTCAGAAACATTTTGAACAACTCTTCCTCGCCCACGAGAACCTCTTCCTCGTCCCCGAGCAGTCACAGGAATAACAGATCTTCTTAAGTTATCCAGTTCTTGCCTTAATTTGGCATTCTCAACCTCTAAGAACGAGAAACCTTCATCGGTAACTTGTACTAAAGCAGTGGAAGATGACGCTGCAGATTCATACTGTGCCAACTTTTTCTGCAAATTATTGTTCTCTTGTTCCAGCAACTCAGCAATCTGCATGCAGGCCTCAACTTCACCTTTTAAAGTTCTTTCCCTAACATCGTATCCAGCAAGGATCTTTTTATGGCCTGTTTCAGAAGAAAGCTGCTGATATCTATTTTCATACTCCTTGTGCAGCAAAGCAGTTGATTCATTGTGTTGATGTTGTAGATCTTCTAAGGTACAATGAAGTTCCTCGATCAATTCATAGTAGGCCACACTGTTGGCCACAACTCGTTCGAGTAAATCTTTCAAGTACCGATAAGCCTCAATTGCTTGTTCTGAGGCATCATGACCAAGGATGTCAGCAATTTCTGATCCACTCAAATTTGTATGACCAGCTTTATAATACTCACGACATTGCTGCATCAGCTTTGTATCATGTGCAGATATCAGTTCCATTCTAGCAACAAACTAAGGATGAGAAAAAGACAACAATCAACAAAAACAAATCTTCAACAACAGAGATGAACAAAGATGTATTTTATTAGATCACAAAAGGATTACATTGTTTGATTACAAATAATGAAAGATAGAAATGATACCGAACAACTTCACACCTTTTCCTTATCTCCCAAGACTTTCTCGGGAGGCTGGGACGAGGAGCTTGGTTGCTCGGTGGTCACAGCGACTTGATCAGCAGGAGTTGAAATTTTTTCAGGAGGAGGAGGCATGGAAGAAATGTCCTCGTTGGCAGAAGATAGAGATGCAGGGACTTGATCACCTATGGCCATGGAAGATTCATCAGAGACAGGCTCATCTTCTTCTTCTTCCACAATTGGTGGGGGAGGACCAGGGAGGTGTAGCTGGAATAGCCCAGAGTCGTCTTCGATCTTCAATTCCTGCAGGGCAGCTACCCAGCCATCTCGGAAGTATTTCAACTTCCCATATTGAACTTGGCATGTCATCGCAGCAATCCCCTTGTCCCATCCTTTATCCCAGCCAGCGCTGAAGGATTTTTTAACTGCGAGCTTTCTTTTCAGTTTCTCCGAGGAGAGCTTCGCATCCAATTCTTCTTTTTGGCCCTTGATATCTCGTAGGGCGGACAATTCTTCCTCTGCCTTCCTCAGCTTATCCTCAAGATCTCCAAAATTCTTGAGCTTGTCGTCATATTTCTTATGCTCGACCTCTAAACTTTTCACTTTATTCTCCAAACTCTTGGAGATCTCAGCCATCTTCACCTTCTCGGCCTCAACTGTAGATAACTTTTTCTCCCATTCGGCTTTGTCCTCGTCATACTGCTGACGAGAATCCTTCAAAGATTGGGTTAAACCCAACAGAGCATCCTCTACACCAGACGAGGAGCTGGAAGCTTTAATTGCCTCGTCCTTCTTCACGATGTTATTGAAACAGTTCACCAGCTGAAAGATGAGAAAAACAGTAAAGTCAATACAAAAATGCAAGAATTCAGAGAAAGAGTGTGAGAAATTTACTGAAGCAAGATGACGAGTAGCTAGGGATGTCAGCATATCCCTAGAAATTTTTTCATCAATTCCTTGGACCTCGGGTATGATCCAAGTTTTTACCGAGCTCATTGCAGAGATCGAAGGAATGATGGTTGGAACACCAACACCACTAGCTGGTAGAGAGGAGACAGTTTTAGCCAAATTGACTGAGGATGATTTCCTCAATCTTCTCAAAGGGACTTCAGCAGTTTCAACCAAGGAAGAACTCTTGGTCGGAGAGATAGTAATCACTTCCACAGGAGCAACTTTCTTGCTCGGAGCCACTGGAGGCTTCTCGGTAGTTTTTGAAGGCGCAACATCCACCTTCTTAGTCCCCTCTGGGACATCAATTTTACTTTTCTTGGCCTCAGCAGCAGATGAAATGTCATCAAATAGAGCAGGAGGAGCTCTTTTCTTGCCCATTCTCTGACTTAAAAGGATGTGAGAATCTGAAGAAGAATCCTCTGGAGTTGAAGCTCGTTCAACAGGACGAGCAGTATAAGAGGTTGTATAACTCTTATACTGTAGCAAATATGATGCAGACCTGATGTGCTCGTCTGCAACGTTCTTATGCAAACCCCAGATAAGTTTCAGATGCTTAATATTAACCTCTGATTCTTTTGGAGTTTTTCTTTTACTCTCAACTGCAAACAAACACGTATTAAAATATCAGTCATACATTTTATCAAACATAATGAATTCGTAAATTCAGAAAAGAAATAAAATGAAAAATAAACCTATCCCATTGCCATATGGGGGACATCTGGGACCGTTGTATACTCCATCTCCAACTAAAGGGGCATATTGCCAATTTTTAATAACCACCCCATGTTCAAAATAATCTCTATTTGCATCAGGGAGGTTAACTACAAGAGCCCTATTCAAAAACCTAGTTTTTAAATAATAAATATTATCTAGAACGGCCCATCTATAGCAGTACATAATTTCAGGGATCCCTATACGAGTCCCATGAGTTAGATTTAATTTATACACCCCATTAATTATTCTCCATGAATTGGGGGCTATTTTTGCAGGGACAATATCAAAATACTGACAAAACTCAAGACACAATGGGTTTGGTGGAAAGGAAAAACCACATTCAGCAATAAAAAGACTGGGAAACCAATGTCCCTCAGCCAAACGAAAGTAATTTTGAGATTCAGAAAGCTCCTCCAAAATTACCCAAGATGGGATGGAAAAGATGAACGCACAAGAGAGAAAGAGAGAATAGAAAGCTTGAATACAGAAAATTGGAAAAAGAAGAAGACGGTATGGTTACCTAAGAAGTTTAAATACTTTGCCTAGGGAAGCGGCGAAGGAAATGATTACACGAAAGAAACTATTGAACTTCCGGCGACTAAAAGGACAAAAAGGACACAAAGATCGAAGCACTCTTAAAAATTCGAAAAAAGGCGGATTCTGTGAATTTGGAAATAAATTCAAATACGATGCTCCTAAAACCCAGGAAGATCATTCAATATTGCCATATACCGAGAAAGAATGTTCCATATTCCTCAAAGTTCGAAATACGAAACATTGGGGGCTTCTGTTGATACCAAAATTAATACGCTGATGTGGACGAATAATACGAAGACACGTGTCAATATACGTGGCGCAATAGTAGCGAGGAAGTTCATTTCCCTGACCAATTCATGTTCTCTCCGAGCAGCGAAGATACCCCGAGGAACTCCAACACTCCGAGGTACTCAAGCGCTCCGAGGAACTCTTGATCAACGAGCAACTAAGGCGGTCCGAGCTGCATCTCGGTCATATCATTAATTACCAGATAGTCAACAGTTCAACTATTCATTGAATGTTTATAATCTTGACACACACGCTGCATTAAATGTATTACCCTTTCATGTGTATATCATTTAATGTATCGACCCTTTCATGTACAGCCTTAAGGCTATAAATACCTTGTATCATCCTCATTCAAGGGGACCGGAATTTCTTGAGAGAACTTGTAATTAAGAATTCCACAACACTCAGCAATAACATAACAGTGGACGTAGGCCATTCTTATAAGGCTGAACCACTTTAAAAATCTTTGTCTCATTTTATTTATCTGTGATTGAATAATTAGAGCGATCTAGTTTTTTACATCAACAACCGCCAATCATTATTTTCATGATATTTATGCAATTGAAGCACTTTTGTCCCAATGGAGCAAGAATAGTGATTTTACATTGAGTATAATGGCAAACAAGATGAAGGAAAAATTTGATAAGTATTGGGGGAGCATTGATCAATTTGGTGAAGTTGTGGAAGACGATGAAATGAAATCTCTTCAATCGAAATTTTTTCAACAATGAGAAAAAGAGGAAAATGTTGATGCAAAATTCGAGGTTCAGGGGCGGATCCACCCCAGGCCGAAGTGGGGCGGCTGCCCCAGTTCATTTAAAAAATTTTTTTTTTTTTTTTTTTTGTAAAAAATTAAACCTAGAGGTTACTTGAAATTATATTCAAAGTTCAGGGAAAATTTTGTAATAAACTAAAAAAAAAAAAACTTAAAGGTCTGTTACTCCCTCTTCTCCCGTACTAAATAAAAAAAACCCTATTTTCTCCCACTCCAAAAAAAACCCTATATGAAATTAAATTAAATTTGTAAATATAGGGAATCAATGGAGAAATATTTTAAACAAAAAAGAGGATACAACGCACCAACCGTATACGAAGCGAGGTTCAATCATCTCCCACTCCAATTAGTGTTGAAAATAAATATTATGTCCAAAAAAGTAAAAACAATCCAAAAAATGCTCGAAAAAACTCGAAATAACCCCCAAAAAAATCGGCTCGGGGGCTCCCGCCCCCGAACCCCCGACAACTATTAAACTTTCGCCCCAGTTCACACAAAATCCTGGATCCGCCACTGCCGAGGTTGATAGATATTTAGAAGATGTGGAAAAGGATGTGTCTAACTTTGATATTTTAAGTTGCTGGAAACTCAATTCCACTAGGTACCCCGTTCTATCTTTAGTTACAAGAGATGTTTTGGCTATTCTGGTATCCACGGTTGCTTCGGAATCAGCTTTTAGCTGGGCGGACGTGTACTTGAGCAATTTCGAAGTTCATTAACTCCTAAAATTGCGGAGTGTTTAATATGTGCCCAAGATTGGTTACATTCATCACGAATTCCTATAAATGTTGAAATGAGATTGGATGAAATGAGTGATCTTGAGACCGGTAAGTTAACATTATTTGTTATGAAACATTCTCATTAAATATTTGTTTTGTTATTAAATGTTCTCATTATATATTTGTGCTTTATTTCCGTCATTATGGAAGATCCCAATCTCGTTAATGTATTCTCAAATCTTCCGTATTAAGGTAAATGGCGTTGTTTTTAACTTCTTTTTTCATTAAATATTTGTTTTTAGGTGTGCTTATTTTATGTTAACTTTATTTGAAGTTAAATGGTGCTGTTTGGGTGCTGTTTGGAAGCTGGGTATTGTTTGGGTGCTGTTTTTGGTGCTTTTTGGAAGCTGTTTTGGTGCTATTTTGATGTTGTCATGTTGCTGTTTTTAGTTGTTTAGTGTTGTTTTTTAAGGACTTTTAGCTATGAAGCACGGATTCTTCAAAAGGCCTAAAGAATCCGAATCGCACGCGAGTTGGATGCGGCCCGGATTTGGCCCCGATTCACACCCAAAGGAGAATTAGATTTTAATTAAATAAATTAATTTTGGATTCGGCAAGGACTTGGCTGGTTTTGATGGGATTCGTAAAGAATCCAAAAAAAACACATTTTTTTTTCTACGAATCCAAAAAAAACACATTTTTTACTTTTTATTTTTTTTCATTTTCGTCTCTCTCTCTCTGTCTCTCACACACACACATTCTCTTCTTACTCTCCTTCAACAAATATGAAGTTAACTGAGTTTCTCAATAACTTCCACTGTTTGTTTTTAGTTTAATGTTTTAATGTTAAATGGGTTTTGTGACTCAAGTTAAGTGCCTATCGTTATATTATATTAAATTCTAATTTTATAGTTTAATGGTTAGTGGGTGATTATTATAATATATGTGAAGACTGATAATTTTCTTTCTTAACAACTTTCTATATTTGTTTTTAGTTTAATGTTAAAAGGATTTTGTGGCCCAAGTTAACTGCTTGTTATTACATTATATAATATTCTACTTTTATAATAAAATGCTTAGTGGGTTTTAGTGGATTATTATAATATATGTGAAAGCTAATAGATAAGTGGGTTTCTTAACGACTTCATATGTTTGTTTGTTTAATGTTAAATGAGTTTTGTGAAGTTAAGAATTTTTATTATATTATATTGAATTATACTTTTATAGTTTAATGGTTAATGGGTTTTAGTAGATTATTATAATATATGTGACATTGATTGTAGAATCCCCTGTTTTAATAGTCAATGTGTTAAAAAATAATGAACACCGTTATCATAAATTTTTTAGATACATAATAATTATGGAACTTATTTGTATTACTTAAAAGTAACATAATGTAATTTATATTATTATATTATATCTCGCCGCACCAGTATCCTAATTTTTTGAGAATTTTTGAATCGTCGCACCCGCACCCTGTACCCGCATCCGTGCTTCATAGACTTTTAGTGCTGCTATGTAATGACCTATCTGGATGATGTTTTAATGTTGTTTTTTCAAGTGTAATGTGAACCATCTATGTTGTTTTTTCAAGTGTAATGTGAACTTTATGATGTTTTTAAGTGTGGTGTGAGTATATATCATTGTTGTTTTTCAATGTTGAAAAGGAATCGTTAAATATTAAAATATGATTAAGAATAGGGATTTATTTGGAAACTATATTTGAATAATATGATAGAGCACTATGGAAGGACAAATGTTGTTTTTACATTTAAAAACTATTTTTGAACGTTAATTGAATATTTTATTTAAAAAATGAATAGAACCGGGAACCGAACCGAACAAACCCAAGAACCTTCGGTTCGGTTTGGTTTGGTTCGGTTCCAAAAAGAGTCGGTTTTCGTTCAGGTTCCAAAATCCTAGAACCGAACCACCTCGGTTCTGGTTCTGGTTTAGTAATGAAACCGAACCAAAACAAACTGTGTGCACCCCTAGTCTGCCCCACTCTCGAGGACGAGCTTTCTCAAAGACGGAGAGAGAGAGAGATGAAATATCTTGGGGGCCTATTTAATAAGCCCTGTTACTACATATAAGCTTCCAGATGATGAAATGTTTAAAATCCTAGTTTCAACGAGATGATAGAATGTTTTCAGGAAAAAATGGTTGTATAGGTATGTTAGTGAATGACGTTTTGACTCTGTACTTATTTATATTTAAATAAATATATAGTTTCCTTTTTTATAACTAACATACCATTGTATGATAATACAGACAATACTCCCCAATACTTTTAGGAAAAAGAATAAAGGCTTGTTGATAAACTGATAAAAGTAAACAACAACTACAACCCAATGACAAGGTTGGGGCTAATTTCCCAAATCATGTCATTACAGTACAAAATCCTATCGACGTGCATCTTATATCATTCTTCAATCATAAAAGAATACGAAATTGGACCAATAAGCAACATGCTGCAAAAATGCTTTTATAGAACATTAGAGCGTATAACACCTCATTCGATAAGTCCAATTATAATGTATGAAAAGCATCTCGGACTTATGCATGAATACATATGTTTGGTAAGAACTGAATTATCTTAAAGAGTGCATTAAAACCCAGTTAAGCTATGGAGGCCCTTATCACCTCGGCGGGGCTTTGATATAGTATGAATCAATTTTTTTTCCTTTTATAATCATTACATACAACCTAGTTGCACAGGATACCACATAAAGCTTTATCATTAGTTGTACTTATTATATAAGAAATCAATGCCTAGGATACCCCATAACACCTTATCATCAACTATTCTTATTATATAAGAACCGTGGGATTCATTGTAACAAAAAGCAATTCAAGAAATGTCAACACCTTTACATACAGTTAGATGTGTTCTTTTTATTCTTTACTAGATAGTTAACTTTTCCACCATTATCTCAAAGCATAGATCTTAATTAAGGTAAAACATACATGAGTTTACATGAGAGTTGAGATTGTATTCCTAATTTCTCATCATTGTTTAAATTACGAGGCAACTAGAAAGAATTACAAATAACCAATTTTAAGATTTTAAGCATACATGATTTTACATGAGAGTTTTCAATGACATATTGTATTCATCATAAAAGAGGATTCCCACGATTTCTTAACTCTTGTACTTGCGCTCTTTTATCTTGAAAATTCTAGATATGTAGTTCTTAATTTGAGACAGAAGAGAAAATGTTAAAGGGCCACACTTAAGTATTTACTTAGACAATGTTTTTAAAACAACGATGTGGGATCGAGGCATTTCGTCTTAATAAGGTGCGGCATAAGCCTCAAGGTGAATCGAGATGCATGCCCCATTTTTTAACAAAAATTAAATCAATCAATATTATAAAAACAAGCACAAAATAATGTATCATGCCTATCATCACAAAAAGGTGCAATATTAATAGCATCGACAAAATTATATAGAGAATCATCACATCATTATAAAAGGTCCATATTCAATGTCACTAGCATAATAAACAGGGTAGTAGCAGCCCATCATCAAAACATAATATATAATTGAAAAAACAGCACCGCAAATTAGTGAATTTTATCACATAATAAAAAAATTAGTGCAACATCGATTATTAATATTAATACTTTGGGCGGGATAAATTTGGGGGTGGAACAATGATGAGAAGAGGAGATAACGTTTAGGTTACTTTTGGTTGTAAAATAAGTAGAGATAAATTACCCATATTTGGCCCGCATTTTCTTCGAAGTCATGTAATATGTAGGAATTGAAAGAGGGAAGCAGGCATTTAGTCACTCTAAATTGTCAGTTTGTTGCTCCAGCATTAGTTACTTCATATACTGTTAAAGAAAATGATGTACGCAGGGATCACGGGAATCAATTATATTCCTGATTCTATTATTTTTCATGTTTTAATTGAAGTTATTAGTTTAGTAAGGGCTAGAATAGGTATTTGTAAAGGACATGCTAGTCCATGTGATGTCATTAGTGATATCACATGACATAAAAAATGACTTAAGCATTCCTTAATGGCCAAGTAATGAGACGTTTCTAGATCTCTTGTCCTTGTAAAGTGTAATACACGACTGGGATAAATTATTTTGAGATATGAATTAAAGTAATAATTGGGTCGTTCGCCTCTAAATGTTGTTGTTGTGTAGAGGCCAAAGGTCCAAGGAAATGCTTAGGTCACAGGCGATGTCATAGGTTTCGTCATTAATGACATCATATGGACTAGACCATTCCCTTTACAAATAACTATTTTAGCACTCATTAAACCTAATAACTATAACTAAATTATGAAAAATATTAAAAGCAAAAATATAGATGATTCACAGGGACGTTGCTTACATCTAAAAATAAAGGAATTTTCCATCTTTATTTGCAAATGGGTCTCCTTTAGACGGGTATAGGACTATTATTAAAAGAGAAAGTCATGGGATTTGGGCCTGTGAAAATACTTACAATATGACTCCGTCGTATCCCTGGCCTGTCGAGCTATATTCAAGCCGTATTCGAAAGTCAAAGTTGTCGATTTGGTAGCGGACATGGATTTAAAGTATTGAATAGGTAATCAATCGCATCGGGCCAATATTCATATTTGGTAACCCATTTATGCAATTTTTGAAGTATTTCTGCTACAGACATGGTCAACAAGCGCAGCGAGTGGCTTTTTCTAGTGTAAAACTATCAATAATTAAGTGTGAGACACAAACAATGATTTGAGAATGAGAGCGAGAATTATATGATTAACAAATCTCGTAATATTTGGATCTTTTAGAAGTAAATGACGATTTTATTATTTGTGAGGGGACAATTTTACAATATCTAAACTTCTAACAACCTAAACAAACGAAATATCAAAAGGAGGATAGCAAGACAAGAACAACCAATGCCAAACAGTTAGGTAACCTCTTCTTATTAGGATAGCAATATCACGCATTAACCAAATGCATCGTGCTTCAGAGGTTGTGTCTCACAAGATAACAAGCGGCATAAATTAAAAACTTTTTCACATTGAATTAGGTATTATTCATGTTCATGAACTACGTTAGTTCTTTAACAACATGTCAAGACTCAGCACTGTGCTTGTGGCAGCAACTTCGACACCGAGAAGGATTCTAGATCATAACGAATTCATCCATCATACACGTCATAGTGTTCAAAGAAAAGTAACAGCATTTCGCGAAGGAAGGAAAAGGCGCGCATACGACTCACGATGTCAAGGCTGATAACCAAAAATCAATTTTAAATCCTTGTAGGATTTACTAGAATTATCCATAGATATGTGGGAAGTAAGCAAAGTTATGGAATAAAGATTACTCAGGGCAATATTCAGCATTACCTTCAATACATTCGCACGAAGGTGTTAGCCAGTTCACGAGAGGGATTATGGTTAAGCGATGAGAAAAAAGAAATTTGTAAGGTGTTTTTGTTGGCTAAGGATGTGTTTAAGAATGCTACCACAACACCGTTTAAACAATAAAATTTTGCCAACTTGTCAATATCAATTTAATTATGATCTTTAAAAGAAGCAATGTTTAAAAGATCACTTAAGGCTTACACCTTAAGGCGAAGCGACGGAAAACCGCCTTGAGGCTAAAGGCCAAAAAAACGCTTGCGCCTCAACACCTTGCCTCATTGAGGCACATAAGAAATAAAAAAACGTTTTATTCTTCTATCACGTACTCTGTTTTTGGTTATTTTAATATAAATAAACATATATATATATATATATATATATATATATATATATATATATATATTATGACGTAAACCACCCGTCAAAAGGCTTCTAAGAATATCTAACACACTTTTAGAGAGAGAAATACTCTTGTCTATTTCAAAATTCAAGTCTACCTCAAATGAGGCTTACAAGTGGGTATATAAAGGGGAGGAGTAGCTTAAGCTCCAAGCTAAAACCCTAATTACAAAAATGTCATCACTACTCCTTACCTCTAAATACAAAACAACAATATATGAAAATACAAATAAAAAAAATAAAGAAAATAAAATGACTATTAAAACCCTAAAATAGGGTCCATTTTCATCAGTCTCCCCCTCCTAAGACCAAGCTCGTCCTAGAGCGTTCAAAAAAATTTGGGATTCGTTAAAAAATTCAAAAAATTGGTGCCAAAAACTTGTGGGGGTCAAAAATTAATTTCTGAAAGTTGAAGAGTGTGCATCGCACAAATCTTTATCTTTATTTCTTCTTCTTCTCTCTTCTTCACCCAAATAAACCCAGAGAAATTCCTCCCGTGTCAAAAACCATGGTTTTGGAGCATTTAGAAGGGTTTGAGTTTGGATTTGTTGACCCAAACAAATTTTGGACACAAATAGGGTAAAACCCTAGGAGTGGGCTGTCGTGGGGTAAAAAATGGATTAGAAAGGGTGTTGGGGTTGGATTTCGGATAAACTCGGGTAAAAAAAGGGGAGGGGATGAAATGGAGTCGGGTCGGGACAGGGACAAGGCTGGGGTGTTTGGTTTGGATTTTCTGGGTTCAGGGGGTGCGGGTATGGGTCGGGAGTGGGTTGGGGTTGGGTCCGAGGGTCGTTGGGTGCAAGGGGGTTTGTTTAGGCACGGGTGGGGTGTGGTTTGGGTCAGTAGCAGCAGGGGGTTCGTTTGGGGTGACGACGGGAAGGGGTTGGAGGTCGGGGGGTCTAGGTAAGGGATCGGGTGGGGTGTGGGGGTTACAGGAGTGGTAGGCGGCTAGAGTTTGAGGCGGTGAGGTAAGGGCAGCAGAGGCGTGGGGTTGGGGAAGAGGAAGCAACACTGGCAGTGTTTTTTTTAGATCTGGGCAGCAGTGGGAGTAAGGTTAGGGTTTAGGCCACTTAGGTGCGGGTGGATGGTGGTGGGAAGACTAGGGTTAGAGTTTTGCCTTAGGGTAGCAAGGAATTGGGCCACTTTGGCTATCTGTTGCCTCATCTCTTCCATTTGTTGCCTCAAATTGAGATTCTCATCTTGTTGTTGTTTGGATCTTCTTAGAGCCATTGAAGAGTAGTGTACAATTTGATATAAAAATAAACACTGATACACCAAACACCAATGTGGAGCTTCACCCGCTCTGATACCAATTTGACATAAACCACACGTCAAAACGCTCCTAAAAATATCTAACACACACTTTTACGAAGAGAAATACTCTTATCTTTTTCAAAATTCGAGTCCACCTCAAATGAGGCTTACAAGTGGGCATTTAAAGGAAGGAATAACATAGGCTACAAGCTAAAGCCCTAATTACAAAAATGCGATTACTACTTCTTACCTCTAAATACACAACAAAAATAAAGAAAAACACACATAACAAAAATAAAGAAAATAAGATGACTATTAAAACCCTAAAATAGGCCCATTTCCATCATATTATGTAAAGAAAGAGAGAGAGAGAATTGTTATATATACACCGTGAAGATATATACAAACCAATTTAAAATAGGTTTTAAACATACCTTCACATTTATTCAATTTGTACTTTGAATAAATAAAGATGTATATGTACTAATTTGATTATGTTTATTTTCATATAGTTCTTTTGTAAAAAATTATTAATCAATATAAACTAAATAACTGATTACTTGATGATGATATAAGAACATATTTATTGATTTAAATAAATATACTGATTAATATTAATATATTATATTTAATATGTGCTAATATTATATTATATATATTATATTATATATATTGTATTATGATTACATGTACAACTAATTAATAAGTTATATTCATAATATTCTTTTGGTACACAATTATTAATCAACAACATATACTTGATAATTAATTATATAATGATGATACATTAATTTCTCTTGGTTATATTAGACCTATTTTAGTGTTAGCAATATCAATATGAATCTTCTTGGCGAAAATTATTATGTTACATTATTTTTGTGATTTACTATAATCATTTTTATAATATTTTATTGAACTTTTTATAAATTTGAGGCTTACGCCTCAATGTGGCTCGAGGCTTAAGACTCGTCTCGCCTATGCAAAACAACTCGCCTCTGCCTCACGCCTTTTTAAACATTGAAAACAACTAAGATTTAGCTTCTTATTATTGTCATTCCCCATCATGGTGACTTAATTTTTTGTTACTCTTAAATGTGCGTTGCGGGATTGAGGCGACCTGTCCTAACAAGGCAAGACACAAGCCAGTAAGCATATCAATGCTCAGGCCTAATTTTAGTCAATAAATATTATTTCAAAAAATCACCAAATAACTTCCCATGTGTATCATCATAAAAGACACATAATCAATGTCACCAACGTGATAAATAGGGTCCGAGCATCACATCATCCTAGCAATAATTTATTAAAAAATAATGCAAAATCATCAACTAATCACAAAAAAATTTATCAACTACTAAAATAGAGATGAATCATCATATTTTAATCAGGGACACACCCGAGTATGAAACTTGACGTGACAGCCAAGAATTTATGTCCAAGTAAACAAAGTGACAGATCGCGTTCAAATAGTGTCAATATTTGAAATGATTTTTGTGTCCTAATAATTCTCCATTAGCCTCCAACTAAACGTCACCGCAGCATAAACAACTTGCACGTTATTCTAATAATTGCGTCAATTGGATAAGTTTTATTAAATTAACTAAAAATCAATTTTTGCAATAAAACACAAATGCATTTTCCTTATAACGGCAAATGTCTTGCACATAAAAGACTTGGAAGTGAAACACATAATGGAAAGCAATTAACGATAGGGTTGCAATTTACCATGCAAAATTACAGAAATACCAATCGGGGAAAATGAATTTTATATACTCTATTTGGTCAGTTAATGTGTGTTGATAAAACTTCCTTCCAGAACTAAGAACTGAAAATACTAGAAAAATAATAATGAGGACCCTGATGAATTGAACAACCCCTAATTTGTTCAATCAACTTAAAATCTAAAACCCAAATAAATTACACCAAGAGATTAGTAGATATCAAAAAAGTAAGCATGAATTTTGCCTTTATAAATTTAAAAAATCAAGGAGGAAATGGATGTGGTGGTGGGGGTATCGAAAAAAGGCGCGGGGGGGGGGGGGGGGGGGAGGGGGAGAGTATAACATAACTAAGCTATAAATTATGTCGTTATAACAGAACTGACGTGCGCGGGGGAAAAATCTTCATGAGGGGGGGAGTTGATGACAAACTCCCTGGGGAGTGAGGGCTCAGTCAGAGCATCTTTTAACAATTTAAATTCAATACTAGATTTTCACAAGAGATTAACCCCAAAATGACTATAAATTCAAACCCAAAAATTTAAATTAGCATTAACCGTAAAGCATCCCCAAACTGTGTTAAGATTCTTAAAATCATAATATTCACAGCTATTAACCTAAAATTAACTACAACAATCAAGACTAGAATTAACCCTGATATTTCAACTGGTAAATTAACATTTCATCAAATGAACATTTGAATATAGAAATCAACCAACCATAATATACTAACTTTTAATATTTCAAACATACTTCACCATAAACTTTAAACTCTAAATTCAGATTTAAGCTTAAATTAAAAACAATATTAACCCTACAAATGGAAAGAGAAATAAAGATTTAAAAGAGAGAAAAATAATTTAGAAATCTGCATATATATATACACACACACATACAGAATCTTACGATACGAGAATCGATTCGTGCGATTCACATACTAATCGATACGAAACGGGAATAAAATTTGAGGGGTTCCAAAAATCGGGTTGAATTGGTAGATTCGGGGGCTGAATTATGAATCGGTGCAATTCACGATTCAGGTTCGATTCATGATTCTCGAAGTATATTGGGTATTTTCAACCAACTCAAAACTGATGCTCGTTTTGTGTTCCTTTTAAAATTACCCTAAAAATATTTTATTATTAATATAATAAGAAGTAAGTACAAACTTAAGTTACCCTTTGTGAAAGATAAAGTGACTGAAACACATACTAAAACGAAACATAAACTGCGATCACTTTTCTTATTATCTTCTAACCTATTTGAAACTGCGATTTCCTCTATTTCGTATTGCGATCACTTTTTTATTCTCTTCTAACTTGTTTGAAGTTGATCGAGAGAGGGCCGTAGCGTTGCGTTCAGTTGAAGCCAACAAATCTCCTGTAAGAAATTTAAAAGTTATATTATATGGTATTGTTATTATAACGTATTTTTTTTAGTGTTATGTTTAATTTTTATCCGTGTTATTATATTGTATAATATATTGTTGTGTTTAAATTTGGACATTATAGGCGGTGGTATTGTAAAAATTTGGTCATAATTTGGACATGAAAGTTCATTTTGTTAGTTATATTTTAATGAAATCATATCTTACAATTGGTTTTAGGTCATAATAGTTTTTATTACATATTCTTAATGTGTTCTCTTTGCATTTATATACTATTTCCTATATATTTTACGTTTATATCGATTCTTACGATTCGATTCATAAGGTTTTTGATTACTGATTCGATTCACGATTTGGCAACTATGATATATATATATATATATATATATATATATATATATATATATATATAGAGAGAGAGAGAGAGAGAGAGAGAGAGAGAGAGAGAGAGAGAGAGAAGGGGGGCGGAGGTAACTTCGTGCTTCGTCGCTGGCCACCATAGAAACTCTCGGACTTACCAAAGAGAGAGCGTAGCTCCGTTTGGTGAATGCAATATCCTGCTATTTTCTTCCTTCTATGATATTTTTTGGCTACTGAAACCAAACTTGCGTTGCATTTGTCTATTTTTAGTAAATGGCTTTTAACTATTTACCAATATTTATCGTAGTCTTTAAAAAATTATTTTGTCCCTAAGTTTTTTATATTCGCACGTGTTTGACTTTAGTCACGATGCAGTTATCATTATTTATATTTTGCCATGATTTTGTTTTCTTTTAGACTTCGGCCACCATTTAGGCTTTCAATTTCCATTTTTTCATTTTCTGCGACACTTTTAGCATCACTAAATAACAAGTGGTGGCTAAAGTCAAAGAACGGTGACCAATTGGTGGTTAACCAATATAGTCGATCTGGACTCTATCCAAATTTTCAACAACTATTAATGTCCATCTAGTCCCGAAAAAACCTCAAAACTAAATCGTGAACACCCCAAGTAATTAGTACTTGAAGTAATTACACTATTATTTTTTTAACTTGGTCCCCGAACTACATATGTTGAGAATAGTCATGCTCGTATATTACGTCCATGGTTATAATATAATAGGTTGTACTTAGAAACAGACATAAAGGGAAACTTTAATGCCCCGCATGTGAACTCGTACAACTCTTCGTGGAGAAACCATTATGGTTTGAACTACGAACAACCACATGCTATGATGAATCCACATTCAGAGGTTACCCCACCTTCACCCCCTCCTTAATTTCATCAAGCACCACCTCCTCTAGCTCCATATATTACTCCATTGCAGAGGACTATCGAGGATACAATAAACCAGTTTATCAACTCCCAGAGTGCAACCAATGCTAGATATGATCGCATGCTTTCTGACATAAATATGAACATCTCAAAGTTGTAATCCTCGTTGAGAATCCAAGAGAAAGGCAAGTTTCCTGCCCAGGGCGAAAGGCCTCCCCAAGGTCAAACTAGTGTTAGCTACACCTCTACAGAACATCAGGAGCAATGTCAAGCAGTAACCACACATCATATTGGGAGAGTCGTTAATTTACCACCTCCCCCACATGACGCATCAAAAGATAATGAGATTTCACCCGGCACGAAAGAGGCCGAATATGTACCCTTAAAAGAGAGTGATAAATAAGAAACTAGTGAGACCGTGGTAGCTATAAAGCCACCGTCCACAGCGCCATTTACTCAACGGTTGGTTACTCCCCATAAAGAGTCCCCCCTTGATGAAGTGCTAGAAGTGTTTAACTAAGCAAAGTTAAACTTACCTTTCCTCGATGCATAAAGCAAATTCCAGCTTATACAAAAGTCATTAAGGACTTATTGACAGTGAAGAGGAGGATGAATGTAAAGAAAAACATATTTCTAGCCCAGAGCATGAGCTCCGTTCTACTTAACGATCTCCCACTAAAATTTAAAGATCCCGGTGCACCCACTATTTCCTGCACTACGAAGAGAATAAAATTGAAAAGTCCTTACTCGATTTGGGGGCAAGCATTAATATCCCCCCCTACTCAATTTATAGGCAACTTGATTTGGGTGACCTTAATCCCACAAGGATCACTCTCCAATTGGCGGATCGAACCGTGAAGATACCGAAAGGTATAGTTGAGGACGTGATAGTCCTAGTGGAAACTTTTTACTTTTCGATAGATTTTATAATTTGGTACACGGAGCCCTCCTTCGCCTTGAGCAATCATGTTCCCATCACTCTTAGGTACCCATTCTTAGCTACGACTAACGCACTAATCAATACTCAAAATGGGCAAATGTAACTCACTTTTGGGAACACGACATTAGAGACTAACATCTTCAATATAGCCCAACAAGCAGAGGAAGAAGATGATCTTCACGAGGAGAACCCAATTGACGAGATCGTAGAAGAGAACATTGAGAATACCCTTTGTGGAGATGCCCTGGAGGCTTTGTTAGTGTCGAATCACGAGAGTGAGGGAACATATACCGAGTTTTAAAAATAAGTTGAGGAGTTAATAAAGATGCATGATGAGAGAACGTCGGACGAGGACGCAATAGACGTAAGTTGGATTTCTCAATTAGAGGAGTGATCGCCGAGGGAGGCATGCATGGTGCCCTCTAGTGACACATTATCAACCCACGAATTGAAGAAACTACCCTCCAAAGTTAAATACGCATTTCTAGGAGAAGATGAGACATTTCCTGTTGTTATCTCCTCTAGCTTAGATGAAGAGCAGGAGGGTAAGTTATTAAAGATTTTGAGGAAGCACCAAGGTGATTTTTGTTAGTGTGTCATTGATTTAAAGGGGAAAACCCTTTGATTTTCACTCACTAAATTCACCTCGATGAGGATGTGAAGCCTTCGAGAGCAATGCAAAGAAGGATAAACCCCACTATGAAAGAGGTGTTGAGGGCTGAAATCATTAAACTATTGGATATCGGGATTATCTAACAAATCTCGGATAGCAAGTGGGTGAACCCCATTCAAGTCGTCCCAATGAAGTCGGGCATGACAGTGATTGAAAATGCTAAGGGGTAGCTAGTTCCCTAATGTACCACCACTGGGTGGTGCGTTTGCATTGATTACCAAAAACTCAATGCAGGAACTAGGAAAGGCCATTTTTCCTTCCCATTTATCGATAAAATGCTAGAAAGTGTAGCGGGCCACCCTTATTACTGCTTCCTAAATGGTTATTCCGGATATAATCAGATTGAGGTGGATTTACTTAATCACGAAAAGACAACTTTCACTTGCCCCTTTGGTACGTTTGTCTACAAACGTATGCCATTCGGCTTGTGTAATGCACCAGCGACCTTTCAAAGGTGCATGTTGAGCTTACTCAGTGGCATGATTGAGAGAGGGTTGAAAGTGTTCATGGACGATTTTAACATTTTTGGCACCTCTTTCGATCTTTATCTGGAAAATCTTGAAAAAGTACTTGCTTGATGTGTGGAGAAGAACTTAGTGCAAAATTGGGGGAAATGCCATTTCATGGTCACTGAGGGAATAGTTCTTGGCCATATAGTTTCATCCAAATGGATCGAGGTTGATAGAGTTAAAATAGATGTCATAGCCCACCAAAATTTCTTAAGGACGTGCGCTCTTTCTTGGGCCACACGGGGTTCTACAGAAAGTTCATTAAGGACTTTAGTTTCATTGTTGGACCCTTGAGTAACCTTATTATGAAATACACCCCATTTGAGTGGAATGAAGCATGGCAAAGTACTGTTGAAAAATTAAAAAGCACGCTTGTTTTCGCTCCCATCATGCAACCTTCGAATTGGTCCTTACCATTCGAGCTCATCCGTTATGCAAGCGATTTTACAATAGGGGCTGTTTTGGGCCAAAGAAAGGATAAAAAGGCCCATGCCATGTACTACACTAGCCGGATTCTTACTGGACCATAACTCAATTACTCCACTATGGAGAAGGAATTATCAGCGGTAGCCGTTGATACCAAAATTAGTCAGCTAATGTGGACAAATTATATAAAGACATGTCTCATAATATTTGGCATTATTTCCAAGATAAATGTATATGACCGAGCTACTCAGCTTGTCGACCAACTGGGAATACCGAGCAACTTACTTGGAATATTAAACGTCAAGACATGTTCAATGCTTATTGTATTACAGGCATAATCTCGTTATGTACCGATGTAAATGCTGATTCGATAAAGGCATTCCATACCATTCACGTTGACAGCCTGAAAGCTATAAATACATTGTAATATCCTCACCAACAGGACAATTGAAAACCAAGGCAAGACACCCAGTAATACAAGATAGTGGACGTAGGCTATTTCCCAAAGGTTGAACCACTTTAAAAATTCTCTTGTCTTATTTTTTCACTCATATTTATCTGTGATTAATTAATTAGATCAGATCTAGTTTTTTACATCAATAGATTGGCACCGTCTGTGGGAAAGTATTTTTCACCAAAAACTTTTAACAATGAATAATAATCCAGAATCCAGCAACAGGAATAACACTGGGAATCCTCCCCATCCTTTTGCACCACCAAACGTGAATGATTTGACAGGAATCTTGGTCAACCTGGCTAGGGGCAAGAAACTATGCAGGAGATTGACTCTGACTCTTTAAAATGGATTACCTACCCAGCTAAGTCAAAGAAGCAGAACTGCCAATTCGGGGCAAAGGAGTATGCCCCCTCCGCCTTCACGTCATATTGGTTCACAATCAAGACATATTGGAATTAATAATACTATAAGTTCAAGAGACCCATCTTATCGCCCAGGGGCTACTTCCTCTATAAGGGCCCTGGATTCCCAAAAAGCTACTACTCTGACTCCAAAGAGACCTAGTGCTCTGAAAAGGTTGAACAGGGCCCCTAGTTTTTATTGTTAGGGCCCCAGGGGGAATAAAATCCTCCCCGGGTTCCGTCGAGGAATACTCAGTGACCGAATGATTTAAGGGAAGGCACATCCCAATCACATCCAAAACAAAGACCAGCTGCTCGTGGAGAAAGATCCCAAAAGGAAACTTTTGTATGGTCGGTTGCTTAGGCCAATACTAATAGATCGGGGGCTGGTAATGAGGCATGGAAAGGATCCATCGAAAGGTTGGAAGACGGGCTAGGAGATATGGCTAAGGCTAAGAATCTTCTCCAAAGGACTTTTGTTAAAGGTTCTCCATTCGTACAGCTAATTGTGGACTTTCCCACACATGCGAAGTTTAAGGCTCCTGTAGTCACACCGAAATACGATGGAAAAAAAGATCATATCCTCCATATAAAGCAGTACCAGGCTCTAGCAGATATTTACGCAGTTCGAGAAGAAATAAGATGCAGGGCATTTTTAGGGACTATTACTGAATCTGCACAGATATGGTATAATAACCTTCCTTAGGGGCAGATTAAAACTTTTCAACAGCTAGCGGAGCTCTTCATAGGTAATTTTTATTTCAGTACAAAACCAGTAAAGAGAGTGGCTCATCTGCTAAGTGTCACGCATAAAGTAGGTGAAAGCACTAGAGATTACATCACTCGTTTCAATAACGAGAAACTGGAGGTTATTGACTATGAGGAAAAGACAACCATTATCGCTCTCGTGAGTGGTCTTTTGCGAGAAAAGTTATACTATACTTTGGCTAAGGATCCCCAAAAATTCATGGTTGAGTTGATGGCCAAAGCAGCCAAAATAATGAACGTCGAGGAGTCTATAGCTGTGAAAAATAATGCTGAAGCAAAGGTGGAAGCTAAAGGTGAAGGTAATTCGAAGAAGAAAGATCATAAAAATAATAGTGGAAGGAAGAAAACAAAAGGAAAGGAAATGATGGATCATTTGAGGAAGTATACAAACTATACTCCCTTAAAAGTGGATATAAACCACGTTCTTGAAGAAATCAAGAATAACAAAGAACTGAATTGGTCGAAAAAATTGAGGACAACTCCGAAAAGGAGAGATAAATCAAAATATTATGAATTCGATGAAGATCATGGCCATACGACCAAACAATGCATAGCTCTCCAAAATGAGACTGACGCACTCATCAGGTGAGGAAAGATCAATAAGTATGTTGATCATCAGAATGGAAGAAAAAGCCAACAGCAGAGATCCAAATCTCTATGGAAGAGAAGAAAATAGATCACGAAGATGATCCCGACTTATCGAAGAGGTCGAGACAGCCTGAACGAGAGATCTTTTCTATTCGCTTTGGTTCGTTTGAATGTAACACGATCACAGGTGTAGATGCAGGTGGAGGAGATCATATTATTGAAAGAAAGGATTACCTCAATGAGGCTCAAGCTTGTTCTTATATACAACGAATAAATTTGGCCGATGAAGATCTCACGAGGAAGGTAAATAAGGATAAACTGGTGATTGGTTTCTCCAAAAATGATCTAGTAGGAGTCTTATATCCTCACGATGATCCTCTAGTGATCAAAATGAGGAAAAAAGACATAATAATCTCAAGGGTGTTGGTAGATAATGGCAGCTCGACAGACATCATGTTCTACCCTTATTTTGAAAGCTTAAATTTAAGACTTAGTATGTTGGAGCCTTATCATAGGCCCCTCATTGGTTTTTCAGGAGAAAAAGTTTTTCCAATGAGGACCATTAAGTTGGATATGTTGATCGGCACCTGGACTGCTAACCGAACATAGAAAGTACATTTCTTCGTGATGGATAAGAATGTCCAATCGGCCTATAATATTATTTTGAGGAGAGTTAGTTTAAAGAAATTTGAAGTAATTCCCTCAATGGTGCATCAATGTCTGAATTTCTCGACCAACTTCGGGGTTGGGGTGGTTAAAGGAGACCAAAAAGTAGCTCGGGACTGCTACTATTCCTCAGCCGAGTATGAAAAATTAGGGGCGCTAAGAAGAAAACTACCACTTATCAAGTGGATACGTCTGATGAGTCCGAGACTGAAACCATGGACCCAAGAGATGAACAGGAGATTATTAGAGGCCAGTTTATGGAGGCAACGAAAAGTATTTTTCTAGATGACGAGATTCCAAAAAGAAAAACTAAGATTTGAGCTTTAATTGATCCAATATTAAGGTAGGAGTTGATAATATTTTTACGGCAGAGGAAACATGTATTGCGTGGAGCCATGAGGACATGCCGAGTATAGACTCGAATTTCTTATGCCATGAGCTTAACGTCAATGAGGATAACAAACCAATCAAGTAGAGGAGAGAAGTCTTTAGTCCGGAGAAAAAACAAGATATACAAGAGGAAGTTAAAAAGCTCCAAAAAGCTTCATTTATCGAGGATGTAAAATATCCTCAAAGAAAAATAATAAGTGAAGGATCATCTTCCGTTTCATCCACTTGGTATGTAGTATTTTTCTTCTTGGCTTCTTCCAATTCTTCCTATTCGGCAGATGAATAGTAGCACTCCCGAGCTACTTTTTAGTTTCCCTTCACAATTCCCACTTTGAAATTAGTTTTGCATTTCAAATATTGATGTACCATAGATGGCACTGCCTCAAACTTCTTCAGACCTACTCTCCCCATGATAATATTGTAGGTTGATCGGACGTTTTTATCCGTTACAAAAAAGCGTACTCTTTCTGTTCGGGAAGCAGGCCACGTACCAATAATCATGTCCAACTTGATTGTCCCAAGTGGAAAAACTTTTTCGCCAGTGAAATCGAGGAGGGGCCTATGATATGGGTCCAACTGAGCTAACTTCAGATTCAAGTTGTTGAAGCATGGGTAGAACATGATATCTGCAGAGCTACCATTATCCACCAATACCCGTGAAATCACCAAATCCTTCATTCTCATCTTGATCACCAAGGGGTCGTCATGAGGATATAGTACACCTGCCAAGTCATTTTTAGAAAAAGTGATGACCAGTTTGTCCCCATTCACTTTCCTCGGGCGATCGTCTTCAGCCAAGTTTATGCGTTGTATGTAAGAACAAGCTTGCGCCTCATTGAGGTAAGCTTTCCTCTCTGTACTAAGATCTCCACCTCCTGCATCTCCAAATGTAATGACATTACATTCAAAAGATACAAAATGGATTGAGAATATCTCACGCTCGGGCTGCCTTGGACTTTTAGGGAGATCGGGATCATCTTCTGGATCATCTTTGTGATCTCTCTTCTTGTCATCTTTTGCTCGGCGAGGAGATTTAGATATTTGCCTTCCTCTATCGCTGGTCTTTCCACTGCTTTGGCGATCAACGTATTTATTCAGTTTTCCTCGACTGATGAGTGCTTCAATTTCATTCTAGAGAGCTCTGCAACGTTTGGTCGTATGGCCATGGTCTTTGTGGAACTCGTAATATTTGAACTTTTCCCTTTTGTCAGGATCTGCCTTTATTTTCTCTGGCCAGGTTAGCTCTTCGCTGTTCTTGATCTCCTCGAGAATGTGATTTATATCTACCTTCAGGGGAGTATAATTTCTATACTTCCTCACCTGCTCCAGCGTTTGTTTGCCCTTTGACTGCTTACTGCCACCATTATTTTTCTGATGTTTCTTCTCAGTTTTACTACCCTCAACTTTGGTCTCTTTAGCGTCTGTATTCTTCTTCGCAGCCATGGCTTCCTTGGCATTCATGATCTTGGTTGCCTTCGCCATCAATTCTTCCATAGTCCTGAGCGAATCCTTGGCCAAAATATAGTATAACTTGTTCAGTAACAGACCACTCATTAGAGCAGTAATTGTTGTTTTTTCCTCGTAATCGATCACCTCAAGTTTCTCGTTATTGAAACGAGTAATATAATCCCTGGTGCTGTCTTCTGTTTTCTGTCTAACGTTCAGTAAGTGTGCTACTCTTTTAACTAGCTTCGCTCCAAAGCAGAAATTTCCTATGAAAAGCTCTACCAGCTGGTGGAAAGTCAAAATCTTTCCCCGAGAAAGGTTGTTGTACCACATTTGGGCTGACCCGATGAGAGTTCCTGAAAATGCCCTGCATCTCATCTCATCGAGAACCGCATAGATATCAGCGGCATCTTGGTATTGCTCTATATGGAGGATAGAATCAGTTTTTCAATCATATTTAGGTGTTACCATAGAAGCTTTGAATTTTGATAGTGTGGGGAAATCCACAATCGCCTGCACAAAGGGTGTTCCTTGGACAAAAGTTCTTTGTAGAGAATTCTTGGCCTTAGCCATTTCCCCTAACCTATCTTCCAACCTTTGAATAGAACCTTTCCATGCGTCATTTCTTCTAACAATTGATCGCGCCGATCTTTCCTCTTGGGACCTTTCATTACGGGATGTCGGGTGTGATTGGGTAGAACTTTCCCTTAGATCGGATGATCATTGAGAGTTCTTCGACGCAATCCTAGGATGGTTTCTATTCCTCCTAGGGCCCAATCGATCAAAAGGAGAGACTCTACTCAACCTTTCCAGAGCACTAGCTCGTTCTGGGGTTAGAGTGACATTCAGTTGAGAATCCATAACTCATAATAAAGAAGTCCGGCTAGGTTGATACGAAGGATCATTTGATTTCTCAGTACGATATGAGTCAGTATGCCTAGTTTGAGAAACCTCTAGATACAACATTCGTCTGGCTCTTGAAGGTGGTAGATTGGTATTTCTCTGAATGCTTCGTTGTCCTGACTGGGTCGGTGCTCCATCTCGAACAGTTTGTATAAGTTGACGCATGGTCTTGCATGGCCGATTGCCCTTGGGCTAAGTTGGCCATTATAACAACCAAATCTTACGTATTAGGTGGAGTAAAGGGGTTTGAAGGGACCCCAACAGTGTTTCGATTACTGAACTCTAGGTTTTCAGCCATATAGGATGAGTTTTTTGATGAAAAATAAAAAACGATAAGTATAGTTGTTTCCCACAAACGACGCCAATCTGTTGATGTAAAAAACTAGATGCAATCTAATTTTGTAATCACAGATAAATAATGAATAAATGAAATAAGACAGTCGATTTTTAAAGTGGTTCAGCCTTGAAAATGGCCTACATCCATTGTTGTTGTATTACTGATCGTCTTCCTTGAATCTTGATGATTCTTTTACCAAGAGATTCTAGGGTCCCCCTTTGACGTTTGGGTTACCCTCTATTTATAGCCTTGAAGGTTGTACTTATCAAAAGGTAATGTGTTGTCATCTAGTAGACATATACATCTGTACAATAATAATGCGCATTAAATCTGACATTCAGTAAATGTGTAGTTGGCGTTTGATTGTCCTGTTAAGTGCTCTACACGTTAAGTAGCTCGGACCGCTTGAGATGCTCGGTGCATTTTGTAGCTCGGACTACCTAAGTTGTTCGGTGTGCTTGAGTTGCTCTGTATGCCAAGTAGCTCGAGCATCCTGAGTTGTTCGGTGAGAACGCGTATTTTCCACGTAGGTTGACACATGTCTTCATTTAATTGATCCATGCCAACTGACTAATTTTTGTATCAACACTAAGATTATTCCAAATCAACAAACCAAATTTAGATGTCAATATATAGCATCATCAGTGGGAAACAAGAAGTTATTGTTATTTTCTACCTATTTTCTTTAAGTCACCATTTCTCAGTCATGTCGCTAAAAAATAACAGATATTCCAAAAGGTAGCCATGCCACTGGCAATGCGTTCAGTCCTTTTGCCACTCCTAGTATGGAAGATCTTCAAGGAATCCTGCTGAATATAGCCAAGGGTTAAGATACCATGTAAGAGACCATGAGACAACTTACTCAGACACTTCAAACTAGGTTAGTTGTTATCACTACAACTGGGGAAAAATGTTGCCCCCAACACCCATGATGAAAAGGAGTAGATCTAGATTTTCTAGATATTTGAATGAAAGATCTTATCGTCCAGGCACGACCTTGTCATTCAGATTTACTGATTATTATGATGGACATTCACTCTCTCAAGAGAGGCCGAGTGCCTTGGATAGATTAAGCAAGGGCTCAATGTTTGATCATTTGGGTCCTCGAGCAGCTAGGGGTCATAATCACAGAGATACCTCCAAGTTATGAGAACGAAAAGAAGGATCTGTCAGGTTAAGAACTAGTGTGCGAGGATCCATTTATACCAAGCAAACTTCTCAAGAAAAGAGCTCAACACAAACTCATGGTCGAGAAGCTAAGACTAGTTCCAATAAAACCAATCCGGAAGTGCATCCGTGAAAAGGTTATATTCAGTAGTTGAAAGATCGTTTGGGAGAGATGGCCAAATCTAAAAACCCCTTGCACAAGAGTTTTGTAAAGGGATCACCTTTCATCTCGATAATTACAAACTTCCCTACACCTGCCAAGTTTAATCCATATGTGGATACTCTCAAGTATGATGGAAAAATAGATCCAGTCCTTCATGTCGAACAGTATCAAGTTACCGTCGATATTTACTTAGTTCCAGACAAGATGCATTGTCGAGCATTTTTTAACACTATTACTAGGTCAGCACATATTTGGTATAATAACTTATCGCGAGGATAGATTTCTAGCTTTCAATAGCTCACGAAGCTGTTCATTAATAACTTTTTCTTTGGATCCAAATAAATCAAAAAGGTATCTCATTTGTTTAGTGTTCTCCAACGACCAGGAGAAACTAATCGCGAATACATCACTCGTTTTAACTACGAAAAACTAGAAATTGTAGACTATGAAGAAAAGACAACAATCATTGCATTGATGAGCAGTCTACTACCTGATAAGTTATATTATGCCTTAGCTAAATATACCCTTAAGACCATGGCTGAATTGATGGCCAAGGTAGGTAAAATCATGAATCCTGAGGAAGCCATGGTTGCGAAACAATCTCACGACACGAAAACTAACAACAATAAAGGTCCTAAGAAGAGAACAAAAAGATAAGAATATGGAGAAACCCAATAAGTATGATGAGTATACTCCTCTCACTATTGGTGTATATCACATTTTAGAGGAAATCCAAGGAAGTAGGGATTTGAAATGGTTCGGGAAACTAAAATATCCCCCAAATCGAATAGATAAATCCAAGTATTGTGAATTACACAAAGACTATGGGCATAACCCAAATAGTTTTATAGCCCTGAAGAGTGAAATAAAAGCTCTGATTCGAAGGGGTAAACTCAATAATTTTGTTGACAAAGAAGGTGGATTGGAAGAGTGAGAAGCCTAGAGACGATGGGAATCTCCTTATAATGGAGGAGATGAAAGAAAAAAGGCAATGATGATGCCGAGGATGATCCAGATCTGCCGAAGAGACTCAGGCATCTTGTATGCGAGATGAAAATGATTTTTTTTTTTGTAATTTCATTGCAGGTGGTGACACTAGTGGAGATAACGAATTAGCCAAGATAAAAGCATACCTGAATGAAGCTAAAGTGTGCTCCTATATTTGGCAAATCAAATTGTTCGATGATGTTGATACATGCCCGAGGAACGTAAACAAAGATAAGTCGGTGGGAGGATTCTCCAAATACGACCTCTCTGGGGTGTTTTATCCTCACGATGACCCTCTAGTCGTCACAATGATAGTGCATGAAGCTAGAGTCGCTAGAATATTAGTGGACAATGGAAGTTTAGCCAACATCATGTTTTATGACTTCTTCAAAGAACTGGGATTATGTGATAGAAAACTCGAGCTGTATCCTCAGAGGTTTCTCTGGAGAAGAATTATATCATTTGGGAATAGTCAAATTACAAGTCATAATTATCACTTGGCCGGTCAGTCGAACTAAGAGGATTCATTTATTCGTATTAGATAAAAATATAAGGTTAGCTTACAACATCATCTTCGACGGGGTTGGCCTAAAAACATTTGAAGTCATTCCATCCACCGTACACCAGTGCTTAAAGTTCCCTACAAATTATGGGGTCAGTGTTAAAGCTATGGAGTGCTATTACACTTCACCCGAAGAAGGAAGAGGTGAAGAAACTTACAACTACCTACCTAATGGAGACCATAGATCCACACAAGGAGGCTGACTTAGTCAAGGGAAGAGTTATAGAGGTATTGGAGATTGTAGTCCTTGATGACCAGAGCCCAGAAGGACAACACGTATCGACTCATCTAAGGATCGACGCCGTGAGCATAAGTTAATAAACTTCCTCAAACGGAGAAAAAATGTGTCCGCTTGAAGATACGACGACATGCCAGGGATTGACCCAAAGTTCATATGCCATGAATGATTAGGCATAAATTTTTCATATTTAACCCCTTAATTTCAGTATTTTTATGGTCTCATGTGGTGTAAATAGATTGTATTTATTTCATATTCATGCTACTAACCCTTTTTGGCAAGTATTTCGTGTTTTGTCTATTTCTCTCTTATTTTACAGATAATTCGTGCAAGTGGATGGAAGAGAAATGCCAAAACAGTGAAAAAAACCAAGAAAAGGAAGTGAACCTGAAGGAGGAGCCAACTGGAAAGTTGAAGAGCTTTAAGTCACACGAATAATGGAAAAAATATCACCTCAATCCGAGCTGCGGTGAAGAACTTATGCGCGTTTGAAGTTGAGAAGAAAATCTAGTGCCAGAAACTTCGAGCACACAAGGCATTACTTGGCCAACACTAGAAAACTGAACCAGTTTGGGTCCTAGGAAAGATGATTTGCCATTAGTAACGCTCCAGATTCATGACAAATATTAGTCATGCTTTAAAACCGTGACAAATTATCTGAAGCGAAAATTTTATTTTGGCCCTACTTTTTAGCCGAGAGAGTTTTATGTTTTGGGGACTCTTATAAACGACTTCTAACCTATATGTTTAGTCATTAGGGTTCTTTTAACGTAGATTTCTTTCATGTAAAAGCTCCTAATTAAGGAGAAACATCTAGGAGAATAATTTACAAGTTTTGCACCTTCAATTCAATAGCTTTTTCGGTTATTCTTTAAGCTTTGATTTCTTCTTGCATGTTTGTGTTATTCAACCTTGGTAACTTTAAATTCCAGCACTGTTATTATTGTTTCATTATTTTTTCATGATTGTTAATGTATTTTTGCGTTGTTAAAATCATCATGTTTAGTAGCTAGTTCAAGGATTGGGATTATGTTTCCTCCATTGATGGGCAGTGAGGTTTGAAAGTTAGGTTTTTGGTAGAAATACAATTAATTGAAACCTCATGTATTAAATTTGTAATATTATGCATTTAACTTTCTTTGTCATGCAATGATAGTGCTTATAGTGATATTTAGAAATTAATCCACTTGTGACCATTTTCGATTGAAAGTTTTATCTTGCATTTTTTTGGTTAAGTCTCTTCATGCTTGATATTTATGATTAATTGTTTATGTTTGATTAATTGTTTTCAAACCAAAAATTCTAATCGCACAGTGTTTAGCCCATGGCAGGGATGTGATCCTAATCCTGTTTTCATATTTTTTGCTTAAGTTTTAATTAGTTTAAGTAAACTTCTTTATTTCTCCCCTTTTCCTTTCTCACCCCATCATCATCTTTTACACTTTTATTTTAGAAGTATTAAATTAATTAAAATCTATTAAGCATTCCATGTGGATTCGATACTCAGACTAGCCTCTATACTCCGCAAGAGTGTAGTTAAAGTTTAGTTTTATTTTGCATTGCGATCGGAAGTCGATAATAATGATTAGCGCATCTACACGGACGCTCGGTTTTCGCCCTGATCAAAATGGCACCATTGGCGGGGATTAGGTAGACATTTAGGTTAGGTTGAGTTAATCTAAAATTTGACTCTAATTCTTAAAAAGCAAAAAAAAAATCATAAAATAAAAAATTCAAAAAAAATATAGCATCTCTCAACTCGTTACATGCAAAAACCTCAATAAACTCTTCAATACACTCCTACCAGAATTCACAAGAATCTTATAGTTGAGTATGATTCCGATAGCCCACATACTCCTCACGTTCCACAATTTTGGGTTCCACCTCCTACACCACCCAACTCCATCACGAGTCACACTTTGTACCACATTTCTAGGGCGTCGAGTGAGGATATCGAGTCAATTGGAGAGAGCGCGATGTCTGACCACACTAGTTATGGTATGGGTGAGGGTGAGATGCCATATTGTCCCATGAGAGACCTCGTATATCCCGAGCGAGCCATCACTACAGGATTCATTCTACTCCTATAATGCAAGACATTTTCGATTTCATAATGGGATGATCCAGATTCTTCCCGCATTTCATGGTATGGATTCGGAGAAACCATACCTCCACATTCGCGAGTTTAAAGAGGTGTGTGAAATCTTCAGTGATCAAACATGCACCCAAGACGTCATTCGCCAAAAAAAAAATCATTTTTCTTTAAAGGATAAATCTAAGACTTGGCTATAGTCTTTATCACCGAACTCCATTGGCTCGTAGAGGGATATGCAAGCCAGGTTTGTTTTGAAATTCTTCACCCAACATCGAACGAATGCCATCAAAACTCAAATTCAAATGTTTAAACAACAAGAAAATGTGATATTTGATCGATATTGGGAGAAACTTCTAAACAGATCCTTGAGACCATGTGCGAGGGAGAAATTTTTGGGTTAGACGCAAACGATGCAGAGTCCCACCTTAATTATGTCATCGAGACTACTCAAGCTTGGGACACATCCAATCCTAATGCCCAAACCCGGGCTCGACAAACGTCCACCACTCCTTCTACATTCAGACTCTATCAACTGGACAAAGAAGCCGAGTTAAAACTTCAAATAAACCAACTTGATCAAAGATTGGAAGACGTAGTCGAATCACGAGAAAGAGAAACACCCGTATCCACACGAGCATTGAAAGACAAGGTGTGAAATTATGAGGTTGGCCGTTCAACGAAGGAATGCCCGACGATACCCACCTACAAAGTCATACTTCATGAGTAGGTGGAAGAGGTAGGAGGATTTATAAGTAATTTTAATGCCCCTCACGGGAATTCTTACAACCCTTTATGGAGTAGCTATCCTAGTTTTAGTTATGGCAATAACATGCTCCGTTGAATCCTAATTCACACGTTGTCCCTCCTTCACCACCATATCTGTACTTTCAACAAGCACCACCTCTTGTGCCATTTATCACCCCACCGTGAAGAAATCTCGAGGATACTTTAAATCAATTTATGCAATCTCAACCGACAACCAATGCTTAAAATGCCTGAATATTTACCGAAATAAATGTGAACATTTATAAATTGCAATATTCCTTAAGTATTCAAGAGAAGGGAAAGTTTCTGGCCCAAGTCCAAAGACTTCCACAAGGTCAACCTATTGTTAGCTATACGTCCGACGATAATAAAGGGAAATGTCAAGACGTTACCACTCTACATAATGGGAGGGTCGTTCATTTATCACCTCCCTCACATGACGAACCTAAAGACAAGGAGGTTTTGCCCAGAACAAAAGGGGCCAAAGATGCCCCCTTGAATGAGAGTGACAATGATGACACTAGTTGGACCGAAGTCGTAGTGAAACCGTTCACTGCTATGCCTTTCCCTCAACGGTTGGTTCCACCTCAAAAAGGGGCCTCCCGTGAAGATGTGTTAGAAGTACTTAAGCAATTCAAGATTAATGTACATTTTCTGTAGACATTCAAGCAAATTCCCTCCTATGCTAAATTACTTAAGGATTTATTGATAGCTAAACGTACATTAAAGGTTAAAAAGAACATTTTCCTAGCACAAAATGTGAGCTGAGATCTACTAAATGACCTCCCACCTAAGTTTAAACATCCGGGTGCACCGACCATTTCGTTCATCATTGGAGAGAACCACATAGAGAAAGCCTTACTAGATTTAGGGGTGAGTGTTAACCTTATACTTTATTCCATATATAGGTAATTAGATTTGGGGTACCTCAAGCCCACTAAGATCACTCTCCAACTCACGGATCGTACCATGAAGATACCTCGAGGTATTATTGAAGACATGATAGTCCAAGTTGAAACTTTCTACTTCCCGATAGATTTTGTCATTTGGGACACGGAGCCCTCCATCACCTCGAGTAATCATGTTCTCATCTTCCTTTTCCACCCATTCTTAGCTATGGATAACGCTTTGATTAATACTTGAAATGGGAAAATCCAACTCACATTCGGGAACATGACTCTTGAGATGAATATCTTCAACATCGCCAATCAAGTAAGTGATGGGGACGAATTTCACGAGGTAGATCTTATTGAGGAGGTAGTAGAAGATCACGTTGAGGGAAATTTTAGTGGGGATTCTCTAGGATCGTGTCTTATTTCGGGTAGTGAGAGTGACATGACGTACACCGACTTTTAGATGGAGGTAGGAGAGTTGAGAATAATATTAGATGAGAGAGCGTCGGATGAGGACGTGAGAGATGTGAATTGGGTTTCTAGATTCAAGTACTTACCATCGAGGGGGTCACGCACGGTTCCCTCTGATGAAAAATTTCCCACCCTCAGATTAAAGAAACTACCCTCAAATGTAAATATGTTTATTTGGAGAGTATGAGACATTTCTCGTTGTTGTCTCCTCGAGCCTAGATAAAAAGAAAGAGTGTAAAATACTATCGATATTGAGGAAGCACCGCCGTGATTTTAGTTGGAGTGTCGCGGATTTGAAGGGTATAAGTACCCTAATTTGTACCCATAAAATCCACCTCGAGGAGGGCGTGAAGCCTTCGCGGGAGATGCAAAGGCGATTGAACCCCACTATAAAAGATGTAGTGAGCGTGGATATTATTAAGCTATTCAAATAGCAAGTGGGTAAGTCCTGTCATTTACTCCACTATAAAAGATGCGTATATCATTTACTTCATTTTGAATAGCAAGTGGGTAAGTCATGTCCAAGTCATACCAAAGAAGTCGGGCATGACTGTGGTCGAAAATGCCAAGGGTGATCTAATTCCCCAATGTACCACCATCGGGTGGAGCTTTGCATTGATTACCGAAAGCTTAATGTCGATACTAGGAAAGATCATTTCCCCTTACATTTATTGACCAAATGCTAGAGAGACTAGAGGGACACCCATTCTATTGCTTTCTCGACGGTTATTCCTGATATTACCAAATTGAGGTAGATGTGCTAGATCAAGAGAAGATGACTTTCATATGTCCTTTGGATTATGTAATGCACCCGCGACCTTTCAAAGGTGCATGCTTAATCTCTTTAGTGATATGGTCAAAAGAGGACTTGAGTTTTTTATGGATGACTTTAGTTTCTTCGGCCCCTCTTTTGACCTTCGTCTCGCTAATCTTGAAAAAGTGTTGGCCCGTTGTGTCAAAAAGAACTTGGTACTAAATTAGGAGAAGTGTCATTTTATGGTCACCGAAGGAATAGTTCTTGGCCACATAATTCCGTCCAAAGGTATTGAGGTAGATAGGGTGAAAGTAGATGCCATAGACGATCTTCCCCCTCCTAAGTCACTAAAGGATGTGTGCTCTTTGTTGGGCCACACGGGTTTCAATCGGATGTTTATTACGAACTTTAGTTCCATAGCTATACCCTTGATTAACCTCCATATGAAAGATTCCCCCTTTGAGTGGAATGAAGCATGCCAAATCACTTTTGAAAAAATTAAAAAGCATGCTCGTGTCCGCGCCCATTATGCAAGCTCCGGATTGGTCCCTTCCATTTGAGCTCACATGTGATGCGAGTGATTATGCTATAGGGACTGTTTTGGGCCAAAAAAATATAAGATGGCTCACGTCATATACTATGCTAGCCTAACGCTAACCGGATCGCAACTCAATTACTCTACCACGAAAAAAGAACTGTTAGACGTAGTTTTTGCCTTAGACAAATTCTGCTCTTACCTAGTTGGTTCGCCAATTACTTGGTTTACCGACCACGCGGCTCTTAAGTATATCCTTTCTAAAAAAGGATGCTAAAACGCGCCTCATAAGGTGGATCCTACTCCTACAAGAGTTCGATCTCTCGATAAAAGATAAGAAAGGAGTAGAAAACGTTGTAGCCGACCATTTTTTCGGATTTTGTCTGACATACCTAGTGATCCCATACCCATAGACGAATATTTTCTAGATGAGTAATTATTACCACTTATTCTCTCCCATGGTTTGTAGACATAGAAAATTATCTTTTCTCGGGTGTCGTTCCCTTCGGTTGGACACCACAAGAGATAAATAAGTTCCTAACTTGGTCGCGCATGTTCTTCTAGGACGATCTCTATTTGTTCAAGTATTGTGCAGACCAAATCGTCTGAAGATATTTGTCGGATGATGAGATACCTAGCATCATTCATTTTTGTCATACGAAAGCTTCTAGAGTCACTTCTCAACGAATAAAACGGATGCTAAGATTCTTCAAAGCGGTCTCTATTTACCCACAATTTTTCAGAATGTTAGTGTTTATTGAAAATCTTGTGATATATGTCAAAGGATGAGAGCCATCGCTTGACGTGACACGGTGTCATTGACCCATATAATCGTCATTGAGATATTTGATTGTTGGGGGCATTGACTTCATGGATCCTTTCCCTCGCTCATTTGGTTTCTTATGCATCCTTGCACGGTAGACTATCTGTCGAAATGGGTTGAGGCAATAGCCACTAAAACTAATGACAAAAAGGTGGTGATTAAGTTCTTATAAGAACAACTACTTGAAAAAGTACCACTTATGCCATTTAATACAAGATTAAACTATCTAAATGGATCCGCACAGTTTGTTGAAGAAACTTTTTTCTTAACACAAATATTAAACACAAGATGTGTAAAATAGTTATAAACGAGTAATTTCAGTTATAGGTTTACCAGTTTTGAAAAACAAAACTTCTAAGCAAAATAAACCAACACAACTTTAAGAAAGGGATGAGAGTAAAAGGAAGTGTACACAAGCAATTTTAACGTGGTAAAACTCCACCCATTTAGGGAAACATCCACGGTGACATCTACGCCAAAAAAGTAAAAGTTCACTTAAACTGAGTAACAAATTACAAGCTATATAACAATCAAGACACACAAACAAACCTAATCTAAGTTCAGAAATGTACCAGCTCCTCTGGTGTGTTATGACTTCTCCTAAGGTTCTGATTGGTGCTGATGTTCTCCCAGCTTTGTAACTCTACTCCTTCTAGCTTTACATTAACTCTAAGTATCCAATATCTTAACACCAATACGTTTCAGTGTAGTAGTGTGAAGGTGTATGTGATGCAGTGCTCTAAACTCATGCATGCAACTCAAACTTACACTTAATTACAAATAATATGAGAATCAAATTACAAACAGATCTCTTTAGATGCAAGGGTTTCTGAAACCAGCTTAGTAAAATAAGTCATACTTGGGATATTTTAAATAACCGCAGATCAAGAAGGAATCTTACTCTACAAAATAGCCAAGATCCTATGCACTTTCTTTGTTTAAAATCATTAACTGAAAGTAAAAACCCCAATCAAGATCTCAAAATTAGATCTAAGTCTGACAGTTTGAGTAAGTTGAAATCAGAATGGTTATTGTTGGTTTAGGTTTTGAAAACAACATTTATTTTGAAATCAACCAACAAAAATTAGATTTCTCAAAACAAGAAATCAGATCTAGCAAATAACTAAGTGATCTGTATCACATAAATTAAATCTCAGATTTCTATACATACAAATAGAGACTTAATCAACGTGATTAAGTTGGCAAAGAGATATAAGACAGTAGAGGAAAAACTTCACAAATCTTGAACTATAATCACTTAGAAAAAGATTTTTTAGATTGGATTTGGTTGAAGTTTGAGTTGTGGTTTGTAAAAACTTTACGAACTCTTTCTCTCTCTCTAACTCTTTCTCTCAATCCTCTCTTCGCTATCTCTTTTCTCTCAGAGGTTTAAACTAACCAAAAGTTTCAAAATTGAAGATAAAGTCTCCTTATATACTGAGAGAAGAAGGATCTAGATGATCGAGGGGAAATAAACAATCAGGATTGATTCGAAGTCAATCTAAGGGCTACCAAGCCACCGCATTGAAAACATATTTGATTGGTTCAAAATCAAACATGGGGATTGATAGAAAGCACATGCATATCATTGATTAGAATGATCCAATGGTGCACAGTGAGTCTAGAGAATGTGAGTGTGAGAAAACACGAAGCTGGCCGTTATAAGGGCAACACATTTAAGGCTGTGATGAAATGAAAAATGCATGTTTTAGATTTGTTAGAAATACAGATTGCACCCATAATATTCTCAAGCACTTTCGAATTCTACCCAACCAGATTTTATGCCATAAAAAAAAATTATAAATCTAACCCCAAAGGTTTTTAATCCACAATTTTAATTCCAAAAAATCATTTTAAATTCTTATAAATTATTTAAAAATTTCCCAAAATAGTAGAAAATCAGTTTCAAGGAAATTAACTCACACACAACTAATTATAGCAAGATATGATGTATGTATGCAGTCCTAGTGTGGGGTATTGGTGAGAAACCTTTCAGAACTTATAGAGCCATCAAGTTGAGTCTGAGGTTCCTTTTGTAACTAGGGATGGGATTCAAATTTTGTCACAATTTCCAAACTAGATGAGCACCTATAAAGTATATACTTAAGTAAGTCAAAGATATAGGGTGCTTCAATCTCCCCCTTTGGAAATATGAGATAAAATCTACTTTTAGTCAACGAGGACTAGTAGGGATACAAAAGAAATAAGAAAATCCAATTCCTATACAAAAAATTCTATATACCCAATATCCTAGAAAGATAAAATTACATAACTCAACTAAATACAAATCAATATCCTAACAAAATTCTGTTACAACCGATGGTACTGATTCCTGAAAATAAGATAACTAAGATCGAGCTTTTTAGTTGAGAATATACAACAATGTCTAGGAGGACTCAAATTTCTCCCCCATTTTGTCTTAAATGGACAAAGGGCAAAGAAAAACAATCAATAATCATCTAACACTATTCTATAAAAATCATGCCAATCGACTTGCGTAAGGATTCAAAACGTGCATTATCTAAGGGTTTAGTGAATAGATCAACTAATTGTAATTCAGTAGGCAAATAATTAATTTCTAACTCCTTAGATTCAACTAACTCGCGTATAAAATGATATCTGGTTTTAATATGTTTAGTACGAGAGTGTTGAACAAGATTTTTAGAAATATTAATCGCGCTTTGATTGTCACAATAAAGATGTAACTTATGTTCAGTGATACCATAATCTTTTAGCATTTGTTTAAACCAAAGTAATTGAGAGCAATAGCTTCCTGCTGTAATGTATTCGGATTCGGCAGTAGACAAGGAAGTGCACTTTTGCTTCTTACTACTGCATCCTACTAATTTGTTACCGATGTAGTAACATGCTCCTGAAGTACTCTTACTATCATCAATACACCTGGCCCAATCAGCATCGGTGTAACCTACTATAGTACTAGAGGTGTCTTTAGTGTACCAAAGTCCTAAGTTTAGAGTGTCGTTGATGTATTTGATAATTATTTTAACGCACAATAGGTGACTCTCTTTAGGATTATTTTGATATCGATCACACACACAGACAGAGTACATGATATCAGGATGGGAGGCAGTAAGATAAAGTAAGCTTCCTATCATACTACGGTACAAGGTGGTATCAATAGATTTTCCATTCTCATCTTTAGAGAGTTTGACAGTTGTACCTATAGGAGTCCTAGGGTCTTTAGTTGTTTCAAGGCCAAACTTCTTAACAATCTATGAAGCGTATTTAGATTGCAATAGAAATAATCCTTATGAATTCTGTTTAACTTAGCGTCCTAAGAAGAATTGTAACTCCCCATAAGTGACATTTGGAATTCTTTGTGCATAATGTCAGACAAGGTCTTAACTTCTAAAGGGGAAGTAGAACCAAAAATGATATCATCAACATATACTTGAGCAATAATAATGTTGTTGTCAAAATGTTTGACAAATAAGGTTTGGTCATTTCCTCCTCTCCAAAATCCATTATCTAAAAGAAAGGTGGATAGACGCTCATACCAAGATCTAGGAGCATATTTTAACCCATAAAGATCTTTCTTAAGACGATAAACATAATTTGGGCGATGAGGGTCAATAAACCCTTTGGGTTGTTCTACATATGCCTCCTCTGTTAAAATTTCATTAAGGAAGGCTGACTTAACATCCATTTGATATAAAGTGAAATGCAAAGGACAAGCTATGGCAAAAATTGAACAAACAGATTCGAGGCGAGTGACATGAGCAAAGGTTTCCTTGAAATCTATTCCTTAAATCTGAGAGTAGCCCTAGGCAATTAATTTAGCTTTATTCCAAATAATCATTTCAGACTCATCACTCTTGTTTTTAAAAATCCAACGTGTGTGAATGACCCTTTTATTTTCAGTCCTGGGTACAAGATACCAAACATCATGAATGACCAATTGAAGAAGTTCCTCCTATATAGAACTTATACACAAAGTGTCATTCAAGGTTTCATTTACATTTTTGGGTTCAATAAGAGACACAAAACATGCAAAATGAGCAATGTTACGAAGTTGAGATCTTGCACGAATAGGCTCAGTAGGATTACCAACTACACTATCTAAAGGACGATCTTTGGAAACCCAGTTAGGTACATCAGGGGTTTCAGTTGGTAAAGATTCAACTATATTTTAAGAGTCATAATTTAAAATATTTTCAGACTCATCCATAATAATTGATTCTTTGGTCTTACTTTCTACATTAGTGTCACTTACAACCACATTAATGGATTCCATCATGATTTTGGTACGAAGATTATAGACACGATAAGCTCTACTGTTTGAAGAATATCCTTAAAATATGGCTTTATCACCTCTGGTTTCGAATTTAGACAAATGTTCTCTATCCTTACAGATATAACAGGAACTACCAAAGGTTCTAAAGTATTTTAGATTAGGTTTCTTTCCATACCAAAGCTCATAGGATGTTTGTTTGGTATTCTTCCTTAAGTAGACACGATTGGTTATATGACAGGCTGTACAAATGGATTCTACCCAAAAATATTTTGGTTGGTTTTTTGCATGAATAATCACACGGGCTATTTCTTGAAGAGTGCGATTTTTATGCTCAGCAATCCCATTTTGTTGAGGTATCTTAGGAGAACTAAATTCATGTTACGAATTCTCCTCCTCTGTCACTACGAATTATATCTAGTTGGGTGTCCTTTTCATTTTCTATACGAACCAAGATTTTCAAAAACTTTTGAAAGGTTTTTAATTTATGCTTTAAGACGGCAACCAGGTAAATCGAGTGAAATCATCAACCACAACAAGGATGTAATTGTTTCCACAAAGACTAACAGTACAAGGGGGACCCATTAGGTCCATATGGATGAGTTATAGGGATTTGGTGGATAGAACTTCTTTAACTTTCTTCTGGGGAGCCTTGATATTTTTTCCTTCTTGACATGGACCGCACACAATGTTTGAAATTGATGTGATTTTAGGAAGACCTCTAATTATCTCTTGGGAGCATAATTTTCTAAGGTTATCATAGTTAATGTGACCCAACCTATTATGCCATATCTCATTATCATCCATTCTGGTAATGTTACAGACCTCTATACTTGGATTGGTTGTGTAACTGTTATCTGGAGTACTGATTCCTATAATAATGCAGTCACTTTTTTCATTTAAAATTTTATAATTGTTCTTCGAAAAAGTGACAGTATGGTTGGAGTAAAAAAACTGTATATACTCAGTAAATTGGCTTTAAGTCCTTTTACCAAGAGAACATTCTCAAGAATGGGTAATCCTTCTTCATGGAGTGTTACTTTACTAATGATATGGGCTGATACACCAGAGAAGTTAGTTTTGTTTGAGAGTTTGGAATCATCCTCGGTCATATGTTTGGAACATCCTGAGTCTAAGTACTATCCAGTTAAAGTATGTTCAGCTCTAAAAGGGCTGATCACTATGTTACATTTTAATTGGGGTAATAGATCATCTTTTCTAACCCAAATTTCTCTAGTTTTCAATTTGCGCTTATTAGCTCGTATTTGATAAAACTTGTGAGCTTCTGCCTTTTCTTTAAAAGATTTTTATGCTATTTTATTGTTGTTATAAACTATTGGAGCAATTGGTCTAGAATAGAATCTAGGATTCCTTCTTGTAGATTATTTTTTAGTATTAGTCCTTTTCCTTCTATTACGATAGTTAGAGTTTTTGTCTGGCTGTCTAGGAAGGACATAATTATTTAGAGTGGTTGAAGTTATGGTAAATAGGATAGGTATAGACTGGATTATATAGACGTTTGGAATAGCAACCATATAAGGAATGTCCATAGACATCATAATACGAGCAATAAAGATGGCATGTTGAACTCGTGACCTTTGGTAAGGTATTATTTAAGGTTTTGTCTAGGCTTTGAGATCTAGTCTTATTCCTAGGTAGCACAATATGAAATGTCAAACTGCTTGTCGAATAGTAGGGCAGACATATTTGGTCTTTCGTTCAACATTATGCTTAGAGTGGTTTGATTCACCAATGTTTAAATTCAGTTATTTTTTATCAAAATCATTTTTTTAAACTTGAAATCTAGACAAGTTTCAATTGGTTGTTTGCCACCAGACACAAATTTTATGTTTTCAAAGTTTTTAGTTTGTGTCTTAGAATTGGAACAAAAACCTATTCCAGTTCTATAATCAGAATTGGTTTTTCTTTCAGCTACACAATCTTCAAAACACTTAAAGTTGTTTTCAAATTTTTAGCATTTTTGAAGATTGTGGATGTTTTCTCTTTTGTTTATTCCCATTCTAACAAGATTCCTTTGTATTTCTTTTCCAAAATTTCATTAGAGTTAGGTAACTCTTCGAGTTTTTGTTCAAAATTTTTGGTTTCATTCTCATGAGTTAGACATTGGGTAGTATACTCTTCAGCAATTTGTTTTATCATCAGACTTAAGGTCTCTATTTTCTGGGTAAGATCCTTGATGTTTTTTTCAAGCCTAGTGCTTTTCTTGAGAGTTTTTATGTACAATGTGTGAATGTCAGTAATGTCATCATTTTCGGAGTCACTAAGTGCAGTGTCCAGTTTCCCCTAGCAGTTCATTTTTATGACTCACACACCCATCGACATCAACAATAGCGCGTTCCCTTTGACTCACACACAGAGCGTTTGAAGCATTGTCAACATCCTTAAGAAATAAGGCATATAGACCAATAGGCACAATATCAGTCATGGTATGATCTGATTCATCATCATCATTGTAGATTATCTTAGCAAAGAATGACATGCAAGGGTCAAAAGTGTTACATGACTTAGGTTCATCATTTTTAGAGTCACTTGAGTTATCCCAAGTCTTGTTTAAATGAGCCCTATTATGTTTGTGAATTTTGTCTAAGTTAAATCTACAGTCACTGGCCTGTGTCACAACTTTCCACATATATAACATTCAACATTTTTAAGGTCTTTATCAAGTCTTTTGTGATTGTCAGACTATTTTTTATCTTGTCTTCTCTCATGAGCCTTGTTGTTAGATTGATTTGGATAAGTAGGTTTGCCTTGTCTTTTTGCTATTTTATTTCGAAAGTTCACAATTTTCTCGAACTGTTTAGACATTAAGGCAATGTCCTTATCCAAAGTATCTAAATTATGGTCCTCATCATAGCATAAGTCAATATTAGGTATGCTAAATGCAGGTGTGGTCAACTTAGATGAAAAAACAAGATTGGAGGTAGACTGCCTCTTTTGGGACTGGGTTAATTGTTTCTTAAATTCTAATTCCATTTCCAAAGTTCTCAATTTGCTACGAAGGAGTTCAAGTGTAAGATTTTGGTCATCCATATCCTCAATTGCTTATCTCTTATTACTAAATTTTTGTGGAAGTGATCTTAGGATTTTAGACACAATTTTCTTTCAATCATAAATGTAAGGACATATTTTTATAAATGTCTGTCACAATTAATTATGTCGTATCCTGTTACAACTGTCGAAGAAGTTCAAGAGCAATTTACATCAAGACAGATCCGAATATATGAAGGATCTTCATCAAAAAGCCTCCGTAAAGTTTAGTTTGGTAAGGTTATATTTTAAATACCTTAACTTTGCACTTAGAGCTTTGGGATATTTTTTCAAAATATTTTCTAAGTGTTGGAGCGGACTTTTTTCGTCAAAATTTGAGAATGAGTAAATTTTCTAAGTCCTATACCGTTCCTCAATTTTGATGCTCAGGTCGTTCAAGCGAGATCCAATCTCGTTCGAGCGACATTAAGATGTCGTGCGATGTCGTTCAAATGACACGTGTACTTCGTTCGAGCGAGATCCCATTTTCGTTCAAACGATCGAGGCAGCGCGAATTTCTATAAATACTCATTAAATGGTTTCGTTTTCATTAAGAAGTCCCAGCGTTTTGAAAGACAGAAAACTACGAATCTGCAGAATTCTTTTTGACTTCTTCTTTTAGGGTTTTCACCCCTTTTGTTTTCAATTCACAAAAGTCCCATATGCTTTGGTGAATTGTTTTGGTGTTCAAGAACACACATTGCTTTTGTTCATTCTTTGTGGGAAGAAATTCACCATCGAAGAGCTGCGTGCTATTGTGGAGGGAGTCCTTGTAAATCGTTTAGACTGCGTGTCTGGACTGTGCATCCTTGTGGTATAGCTGCATGTGAATCGCTGCTGATTTCTAGCCGTTGCTTTGGAGGTTTGACTAAGACACCGTGTGTTACTCTTGTGGGCGAAAGCGAGATGGTATGTAAGTCAATGGTCTTGTAAACTTGTCAGAGTTCTAGAAATAAAATATTTTTCCCTTCGGGTAATTTTCCTGAAATTTTGTGTCGCATGCTTTACTCATTTATGGGTTGACACATGCACACACGTAGTTCATGTTTAGGGGCTGAATTAATTTGGTTTATAAAAAACTCTAATTAAATGAGTGTGCCAAATTAGAAATTTGCGAATTTAATCAATTATCATACACCGTCATATTTTACAAATTGATATCAGAGCGGGTTACGTGAATTTATCGCGTATTCCTATTTTCCACAAAATCGTGTGATATTAATTTTTTTTAGAAAAATCACAATTTTTTCGATGGAGTACTCATATAATATGATGCCTATTTTTTACGGGTTTAATTATGCCTATTGGAAAGTTCGTATGAAATCACAATTAAAGGCTATTGATGAACGCGTTTGGTTGTTGTGTGAAAGAGGGTGGACTCCTCCTACTATCATCGTTGAAAGTATCACCTCTTTAAAACCCGTGTCGGCTTGGACTGAAGACGATTTTAAAATGTCTAATTTTAATTCATGTGGTTTGAGTGCTATTTCTGGAGCCGTTACTCCATACAAGTTCCGTCAAATTATGACGTGCACCATGTCTAAAGAGGCATGGGATGTACTCCAATTGACACATGAGGGTGCAAATGCGATTAAAGAATCAAAATTATAAAATCTTTCCACCCAATTTGAGACCATTACTATGTTAGAGTCCGAAACTTTTGATGAATTTTATGCACGTTTGTCGGACATTGTCAACACTAGTTTTAATTTGGCTGAGACGATTGATAACACAAGTGTTGTTAAAAAGATTTTGAGATCTCCCACAAAACTCTTTATTCCTAAAGTCACTGTTTTGAACTCTTTGGGAAATTTGAAATCACTTAAGTTGCAAGAACTTGAGGAGATCTTCAAACCTATGAGATTGACATGTTTCCCAAACCATTAAGGCTAAGGATAAAGGCGTTTCTTTAAAGACTCATTTTAAGAAAAAGAAAGAAAAAGTTTGTGAGTCTAATTCTGAGGGAGATTTTGATTTTAATGATATGGACTTATTTGCAAAAAAAATTAAAAATTTTCTCAAAATTTCGAATGAAAATTCTTCCAATAAAAAGAGATTTTTTGAGAAAAAATAAAAAGAAAGGAAAGGCCAAAGAAAGCGGTGAGAGGGAAAAAGAGAATGACTCAGATGAGGAGTGTGAAGAGGATTTTGAGAACGTGACTTGTTTTGAATGTGGGGGTAAGGGGCATAAGTCGTTTGAGTGTCCTATGTGGCTTAGAAAGAAAGGGAAGAAAGTAGCCATGCCCGCCACACTTAGTGATAGTAATGAAGGTGAGGGTGATGTGACTAGTGGTGAGAAGTTTGTTGCTTTTTTAGCAAATCGTGTGAGCACACCCACTTTGTCCCATAATAGTGCACACGAATGCGATGGTGATAATTTGAGCGCTTCGAGTGAGGGTGAAAGCGGGAGTGAAAGTGGAGATGAAAGTGAGCTCCAAAACGCATTTAGAGATTTGTACACCGAGACCTTAAAAACAAAGAAGTATAACAGGAATTTAGGTCGTCGAGTGTTAGATTTGGAGAGAGAGAAGGAGGTTTTAAGAAATAAAAAATGTGATTTGATCGACACAGTGTCTAGTCTGACGACACGTGCATCCCAACTCGAGAGTGATTTCGAACGTGCCAGGGAGGTCAAAGTCAATTTTGAGAACGCACCTAAGAAGGTTGAAAAGGTGGTTCTTAATCCCGATAAGGGTAGAGTTGACGGACTAGGAAGAGGTCATGACGGTGCTTCCACTTCTTTTGTCGCACCCGAGTCGATTCCCACTTTAGTGGCAGATTCTCATGGCCCAAAAATTAACCCACCTAGGCGTCTGTTTCCCGTTAGGAGAGCACCTTCTAGAGTTTTTGAGAGAGGTGTTCTTAGGCCTACTTCTGTTTGTTCGCATTGCAAGAGGAGAGGACACCTTAGGGGATTTCGCTTTAAGTTGGTGAAAAGTGCGACTGTGTGATATTGATTAAATTAAATTCGCAAGTTCCCAATCAACCTTTATTTAATTCAGCCCCTAAAAATGCATCTAAGGTGCGTGTGTTAACCCATAGATAAATAAAGCATGTGACACAAAAATATGCTGAGACACAGATTTCAGGAAAAAAAACCTTTCGGGTAAAACCTTTATTTCACTATGAATATATAGATCGCAACTTACAATTACATAGATAAATCTGCAATGGATCAACACGCAACCAACCCAAAAAGACACGCAGTCTTGAACTCAGCAAGAGAATACACGCAGCACCCTCCAAGGACTCGCAGCCCAAACAACAAAGGAATAACCGCAGCTCTCCTCAATGACATGCAGCCATAACACTTTGTAGAGACTCCATCAGCAATGACACGCAGCCCTTGGTTGCAAAGATCTCCCCACAAAGGTTGAACAATAGCAAAGATTGTGTTTTAGGGTTCCAAAAGATTCACAAAAGTAATTGGGATTTTCGTGTGTGAATCAAAAAGATGTTTGGCACATCAAAAATCGAATTCTTGTTGTGTTTGAACTTTTAGAAACGTTTTCTCAAAGACTTAAAAAAATACACCCCCGAACAAGGAATATATATAGGAAATATGAATCGGCGGAAAAACATCACACGAAACTATTCGAATTTATCTTAGGCGGACAGGTCCGGTATGGAGGCGGATCGGTCCGACCTCGAATCGGTTCGTTTGCCAAATAGGCCTCGTCGATTTGCATTTGATCCAGGATTTACTGGTGCAAAGCAGATCGGTCCGGTATGGAGGAGAACCGGTCCGGAGGTGGATCGGTTCGTTTTTAAAAGGGGCGGACCGGTCCGGTTTACCATAAAATAAAAAATGTTATTTTTTATAAAAACATTTTATAAAAATTTCCCAATACTAAGTATGAAGCATAAGGAACTTAAAAACAAAACTTTACCAAGTTCATTCTCGCAGAGGTTATTATGTTGAAGACGCTTTGATGTTCGGATCCGTTGATGTAGATACGATCTTGAATTTCTTTAACGGTGTAACGGCGTACAACGTACATATTGACAGTGGACAAAAATATCCTTACAGTTGGATTATGTGTCACGTTTTGCTTCTACACGTGTTTCTGCAACACATGCACCCTCACATGATACTTTGCATGCTCCTGGAGACTACATGAGAGAGTTTGCACATTTAGGTGAGCAAGTTAAGTTTTTGGTCAAAACTTCACAAAATTTGATGGAGGTTTTTCATAAGTTGGTACCATCATTGGAAAACCCCTCTGCACCTAACGATTGAGGTTTGACTTGTTTATTAGCATAGGGTGTTTTCCATGATGACATTATTTGCCTATTGCTAGGTGTGTATCATTTTTGTATGTTTTCCATTTTTTTTAGAAAAATTTTGAAAAATACAAAAAGATTTTATTTTGGTAAATTTTTTGAGAAAATCCAAAAAGATTTTTGTATTTTATTTGCACCGTTTATGGATCGACACTTAGGATGACCGAGTCACAACATCATTCCATTTTTCATGTTCCTATTTGATAATGTTTTGAGACAATATATAATGTCATATTTGTGCTTTATAATGTTTGGAGTCATTGAGGTGTAATTAAGTGTTACTTCCTATATGTTTGACCCATGATTTCCTTTATTGCACACATGCACGGATTTGTGTGATTATTGTGCTTGTCTCATCACATGTTTGTTGGGTGTTTTCACTTCAATCCTGTCCTTAAAACAAACCAAACGCGATAAAACTTGATAAGAAAGTTGTGTATGTAAGAGCCGTTTATGAGTTTGTGTGCTTTATTTGAAAATGGAGAAGGGTTGCGAAAGGTTCACATTTAACCTTTGCGAATACTAAGCCACCGTTATATGGGACCTAAAAAACAATTGAAGAATTTTATTATTCGGGGTCCAAAGAGGTTTAAAAGAGCCCAAAAAAATTTAAAGGCAATAAAAAGAAATTCATGCCAAAAAGGGGCCATTAGGTTTTTGCACCGATTCTCCAATGTTTGAGAATTTAGATTACCTCTAAAAGAAAATATGCATGAAGGAGTTTGGATGGAGAATTAAAACAGGTTTGCACGTCCTTGAAAGTCTTGAAAAATCGTTAAATAGTTTTGGACGTTATTGGTGTGGAAATCACTTTGACTTTGATTTGTTGATTTGTATAAGATGATCTCATATAAATTCAACAATTTTTACACATAAGGATACTTTTGATGTTCATTCGTTAGGAGTACATGTATGCATCGTGCACATATGATTGATTGAGTTGATTTTCCTATCGAATGTGTTCACACCCATTCATTCCGTTTCCATGACTTGATTGTTTTAATATAAATCCATGGTGTGTGATTTTTGTACGAAAAATTGAAAAAAAAATCTAAAAATAGTTTGTGAAAGTTTTTGAGATACTCCTTTGCATGCGTTGTTTGATCCATGTTTGATATGATTTTGTCGTGACACTCCTTTTTTGATTATCTCTTCTTATCTGTCTATTTGAGGACATCATAAAATGGGGGAGAAAGAATGTTATGGGGGAGTTTTCGAGTATGGGGGAGATTTGATCTATTAATGATTTATTCTTATATCATTTCAAACTCGATACGTTGCAAGGTTTTTACTTTATCTCATGTGTCTAGGTACAAAGACTGGAGATCATTATGTTGCACACCCCGGTGAGAAAAGCTTTGAGATTTGATGAAGATTTTTTGATGAAAAATTTGAGAACCTACAAATTTGTACCTTTTCAGTTTTGAGATTTATGGGAGGGTAGATTTGTATAGGCATTTTGGTATTTGATAATTAGGATGTTTTTATGTATGTTCCGGCATAGACATAGGGGGAGATTTGTAAGGACGTATTTTCATAAATGTTCGTCACAATTAATTATGTCGTATACCATTACAACCATCGAAGAAGTTCAGGAGCAATCTACATCAAGACGAATCCGAATATATCAAGGTTCTTCATCAAAAATCCTCCACAAAGTTTAGTTTGGTAAGGTTATGTTTTAAATACCTTAACTTTTAACTTAGAGCTTTGGGATATTTTTTCAAAATATTTTCTAAGTGTTGGAGCGGACTTTTTTCGTCAAAATTTGAGAATGAGTAATTTTTCTAAATCCTGTAGTGTTCCTCGATTTTGACGCTCAGGTCGTTCAAGCGAGATCCAATCTCATTCGAGTGACATTGAGATGTCGCGCGATGTCGTTCAAATGACACGTGTACTTCGTTCGAGCAAGATCCCCTTTTCGTTCAAATGACCGAGGCAACGTGATTTTCTATAAATACTCATTAAATGGTCTAATTTTCATTAAGAAGTCCCAGCATTTTGAAAGACAAAAAACTATGATTCTGCTTGACTTCTTCTTTTAGGGTTTTCACCCCTTTTGTTTTCAATTCACAAAAATTCCATATGCTTTGGTGAATTGTTTTGGTGTTCAAGAACGCACTTTGATTTTGTTCATTCTTTATGGGAAGAAATCTACAACCGAAGAGTTGTGTGCTATTGTGGAGGGAGTCCTTGTGAAGATTTTAGACTGTGTGTCTGGACTGCTCGTCCTTGTGGTATAGCTGCATGTGAACCACTGCTGATTTCTAGCCGTTGCTTTGGAGGTTTGACGAAGACACCGTGCGTTACTCTTATGGGCGAAAGCAAGAAGGTATGTAAGTCAATGGTCTTGTAAACTTGTCAGAGTTCTAAAAATAAAAGGTTTTGCTCTTCGGGGATTTTTCCTAAAATTTTGTGTCGCATGCTTTATTTATTTATGGGTTGACACATGCACACACATAGTTGCATGTATAGGGGCTAAATTAATTTGGTTTAAAAATAGACTATAATTAAATAAGTGTGCCAAATTAGAAATTTGCGAATTTAATCAATTATCACACACCGTCATATTTTACAATAAACAATCCCATTATCATGCAATTTGGTCACAATGTCTGCCAGTCTAATAAACAAGTCATCAAATGACTCAGTCTCATTCATGATCAAGGAGTTATACTGCTGGATTAATATTTGAGTTTTAGAAGCTGTAACTCTAGTATCACCCTCATGTGCAGTCACGGGTGTCCCAAGCTTCTTTAGAGGTAGAACAAAAAGATATCCTCTTAAATTCGTGTTCATTGATAGACATGAAAATGGCATTTTGGCCTTTATTGTTATTAAGTGAAACCTCTTTCTCTTCTTTAGTGAATTCACTTAGTAACTTTCTAATCCTCACATTACTTCCTTCAGCAGATGGTTTAGTTGGAAAGGTGTAACCATTTTCAATAACTTCCCAGACATCATCTCCCAAAGTCCCTTGGATCAATGTCATCATCCTTACCTTCCAGTAAGGGAAGTTGGTTCCATCCAAGAGAGAGGGTATGGTCAGGTTACTTAGTCTCTCAAATTTGTCATCCATAATTTGTTTTGAGAAAATCATTTCAGAAACACAAGATCTAAAGAATTTTTTAGAAGCCAAAGCTCTGATACCAATTGAAAAAGTACCACCTAAGTTGTTTAATACAAGATTAAACTATCTAAATGGCTCCGAACAGTTTGTTGAAGAAACTCTTTTCTTAAAAAAAATTAAACACAAGATGTGTAAAATAGTTATGAACAGGTAATTTCAGTTATAGGTTTACCAGTTTTGAAAAACAAAACTTCTAAGCAAAATAAACCAACACAACTTTAAGAAAGGGATGAGAGTAAAAGGAAGTGTACACAAGCAATTTTAACGTGGTAAAACTCCACCCATTTAGGGAAACATCCACGATGACCTCTACGCCAAAAAAGTAAAAGTTCACTTAAACTGAGTAACAAATTACAAGCTATATAACAATCAAGACACACAAACAAACCTAATCTAAGTTCAGAAATGTACCAGCTCCTCTGGCGTGTTCTGACTTCTCCTAAGGTTCTGATTGGTGCTGATGTTCTCCCAGCTTTGTAACTCTACTCCTTCTAGCTTTACATTAACTCTAAGTATCCAATATCTTAACACCAATACGTTTCAGTGTAGTAGTGTGAAGGTGTATGTGATGTAGTGCTCTAAACTCATGCATGCAACTCACACATACACTTAATTACAAATAATATGAGAATCAAATTACAAACAGATCTCTTTAGATGCAAGGGTTTCTGAAACCAGCATAGTAAAATAAGTCAGACTTTGGATATTTTAAATAACCGCAGATCAAGAAGGAATCTTACTCTATAAACTAGCCAAGATCCTATGCACTTTCTTTGTTTAAAAACATTAACTGAAAGTGAAAACCCCAATCAAGATCTCAAAATTAGATCTAAGTCTGACAGTTTGAGTAAGTTGAAATCAGAATGGTTATTGTTGGTTTAGGTTTTGAAAACAACATTTATTTTGAAATCAACCAACAAAAATTAGATTTCTCGAAACAAGAAATCAGATCTAGCAAATAACTAAGTGATATGTATCACAGATATCAAATCTCATATTTCTATACAAAGTAATAGAGATTTAATCGACGTGATTAAGTTAGCAAAGAGATATAAGACAAAAGAGGAAAAACTTCACCAATCTCGAACTATAAACACTTAGAAAAAGATTTTCTGGTTTGGATTTGGTTTAAGTTTGAGTTAGGGTTTGTAAAAACTTTACAAACTCTCTCTCTCTCTCTCTCTCTCTCTCTCTCTCTCTCTCTCTCTAACTCTTTCTCTAAATTCTCTCTTCTCTTCCTCTTTTCTCTCAGAGGTTCAAAATGACCAAAAGTTACAAAATTGAAGACAAATCTCCTTATATACTGAGAGAAGAGGGATCTGGAAGATAGAGGGGAAATAAATGATCAGGATTGATTCGAAGTCAATCTAAGGGCTACCAAGCCACCGTATTTAAAACAGATTTGATTGGTTCAAAATCAAACACAGGGATTATCAGAAAACACATGCAGATCATTGATTAGAATGATCCAATGGTGCATAGTGAGTCTATAGAATGTGAGTGTGAGAAAACACAAATTTGGCCGTTATAAGGGCAACAAGTGTATGGTTGTGATGAAATGAAAAACGTGTGTTTTAGATTTTTTAGAAATACAAATTTCACCCACAATATTCTCAAGCACTTTTGGATTCTACCCAACTAGATTTTATGCCATAAAAACAAATTATAAATCTAACCCCAATGATTTTTAATCCACAATTTTAATTCCAAAAAATCATTTTAAATTCTTAAAAATTATTTAAAAATCCCCAAAAATAGTAGAAAATCAATTTCAAGGGAGTTAACTCACACACAACCAATTATAATAAGATATGATGTATGTATGCAGTCCTAGTGTGTGGTGTTGGTGAGCAACCTTTCAGAATTTATAGAGGCATCAAGTTGAGTCTGAGGTTCCTTTGGTAACTAGGGATGGGACTCAATTTTTTTTCATAATTTCTAAACTAGATGAGCACCTATATAGTATACACTTAAGTAAGTCAAAGATATAGGGGGCTTCAATACTCTCTCGCTTCGGAGTTTCGAAGGTAATTATTAGCGATAAAGGCACACACTTTTGCCATCGACCATTTGAAAAACTCATAAGAAAGTATGGAGTTGTGCACAAGGTTGGGACAACTTATCACCCCCAAACAAATGGGAATGTCGAATTAGCCGATCGTTAAATCAAGCATATTCTCAATAGGACTGTCGATCCTAATCGAAAAGATTGGTCTCTCCGTTTGAACGATTCACTATGGCTTTATAGAACCGCATACAAGACCCCCTCGGAATGTCCCATTTTCGCTTTGTGTATGGTAAGCCTTGCCATCTCCCCATGGAGCTAGAACACAAGGAATATTGGTCAATCAAGAGGTTGAACTACAATATGGACCAAGCCGGTGAAGCATGCAAGCTTCAATTGAACGAGTTGGAAGAAATGCTCAATAATGCGTATGAAAATGCAAAGATATCCAAAGAAAGACTGAAACTTATACATAATATAATTATTTGACGAAAGGAGTTTCATTCGAGTCAAAAGTTGCTTCAATACAACTCACATTTACACTTATTTTCCATCAAGTTACATTCGCGATGGACTGACCCATTCGTTGTGAGAGAAGTGTTCCCCCACGAAGTCGTTGAGTTAGAAGATCTAAAACGGGGGGCACATTCTAGGTAAATGGAAAATGCATAAATCCATATTTTAAGGCATGTGTTGATGAGGCTGACACAATTTGGTTTTTGGACTCCATTTATAGGGTTGATGGAGCTTAATATGAGAGGTCGTCACACCCCCGACGCATATGGGGTGATCCTTGTATATATTAGTTAGTTGAGTAGGTTAGGGTTGTTAGAGGCCCATAGGATGCAAGTTCTTAGAGAATGGAACACCGAGACACAACACGAGTGAGTGTAGAGCGTTTCGAGGTGAGTTATCACGATTTTTCAGGTTAATACATGCGTGGGACGTTTTGGGAAATTTTTGAAAAAGTGAATTTTTGAAGAATTCCACACTTAGTTTTTTTGGGGGAAGAAAAAGTTAAGGAGCATAACAGTCTTCTGAACCTGTTCTCCCTTTCTTCATTAAAGGGACAAACCAGTTCGCTTCTTTGTTCGATCAAAATAAAATCGGTTCGATTTTCTGCTGCTTTATTTTACCTCAATTGATTCATCCCCCTTTCCCTCCTAATGCGATTTCCCTCCATTTACACTCCATTTTCCATCCATTATACATCCCCTCTTCCCTCCATTTCCTTTTCCCTCTACCTATAAATACACTCCTTCCCCTCCATTATACCTTGCCCCTCTCATCTCTTCCTCTACTCTCATATTTTTCAAGAAATACCATATTCTTCCCAATGGAAAATGTTGATCTTCCCATAAAGTACAATGAAACTGCAATCCTCAATGATGGAGATCGCGACTATAGCTCCCACTAAGAGATAATTTGGTGCGAAACATTTTTCTCCACCTCTCGCTCCATGCATTTTGAAAGGCAAGTCCATTGGACGGAATCTCTTCCACCCACAGGGGTGGTGTCGCTTCTTTGAGGATCCCGGTACGGTGGCATGGGAAGATGAGGTGCGCACCTTCTAAGGCACTCTCGTCCGCACGGGTGACACGATCTTGAAAGCCTATGTTAATGAAACATGGGTCCCTTTCTCACTCGATCTTTTAGTCCGAATGATGCGGGCTATGGGGGTTCTAAGCCCCAACAACTACGATTATCCCACTAGGACATTGCCACTCCGCAAAAATATATGCATCAACTACATTGCCCCCTCAATTAGAGCTGGCAATTTTTAACCCGATAACCCATTTATGGTAATAATCTAAAATGACACGATTAGCTTGTACAGATTTAGCAGTACCCAAAACTCATACTAAAATAAAAATCAACGTAACCCAAAAATGACACGACTAACCCGAATCGCCACCCCTACCCCCGATCACTCTTGGGAAAGAGATACCTTCCCCATAGGTAACCTCGACGCACGTTCCCGCCTCACCTTCCTCATTATTTGTGGCAATATTTTTCAAACTTCTAATGACTCGACGATACGAATTCGCCAAGGCTAGTTTTTGTACCACCTCCTTGATCCGGGAACTACCATCTATCTCGCCCACACTTTTTACGATGATATTTTCCATGCCTCCATGGATAGCAAGGGCAAGGTCGCCCTCCCATACCCTCATTTCATCACCTCCTTCCTTCGAGACGCCAAAATTATAGCTCGCACTACCCCGTCTCCCCAAACCCATTGGGCGAGAATCACTCACTCAGAGCGAGCGCCAAATGGAGGTTCTCCACTCCACTCCAATCCACGGTAGAGGATGTTGAGATGGAGGAGGAGGAAGAGGAAGGCGATGACGAGGCTTGTGAGCCTGAGGGAGATTTTAATGAGGCCAATTTCAACACAACAGTGATTACCTAACACATTGATTCTTTGGAAGATCGTTTTGACAATTTTGAGCACAACTACGAGTGCGATACTGGGATAATGATTAGGCTCCAAGTTGAAATATATCGATTGCAAGTGGGTCCCGACATGTCTCATTCGATATACGTTTATGACCCATATGATCCTAGTGCTTCTGGCACATCCCTTCCTCCCCTACAATAGGCCCCACATTGGTTGTTGATTGCTTTAGTTTTACATATGTAGTTCTTTGTTGGTTTGGGTCCTCATTGTTTATTTTTTATACAAAGAACTATGCACTTTCGATCCTCTATCTTGCTTATACTTGGTT